>JBBPKD010001058.1:0-12117 GCA_038089075.1 Singerocomus inundabilis
CACAAGTACTATACAGCTACTCAAGCCACCAAATGCGGTACCTTGAACATAATAGAAGTTTAATTGTACTCTGTTGGATTAGCAAGCGTGCGCGCAGCCCGGACTGTGACCAGCTCAACTAATCGCTGGTGCGCATATGGCTCAATACATCACAATCGCTCGTACATACACATTCCATATGGTCTCTCTATTGTAGTTACGGTTGTACATTCAGTTTCTCATCTTTCCTGTGCTCACTGATCATGTGGATTATGGTTATGATCCTTTACCCCCTTTTCAGCACATAATAGTACAGTATCATATATAAGTTGTATCTTTGTACTTGAGCACCTCAGCCCATTGTGTCGCACACGACTGAGGTGAGCTACTCACTTCTACTTCATTAGCTACTTTATCTGACTTTTACATAGCATATCTTCTAATAGTTGCATGCTTGCATCTTGATCAATTCCTAATTCTATCATACTCCTCCCCATTTAATTCTGCTTACATGGAGGACAACACAGCTTGTCTGAAATGGATAGCCATTCCATCAGCTTGCTTGTGGGATTTCAAGAATGCAGCCATGCCCGAACTGTGTTTCCACCACTGCCATCAGCAGGCGCAACAGTGAGTATGGCAAGATAACCATAACTACAATTGACTAGGTTTATTTCCTACAATAATACTACACTTTCTTATCTACACTGGGCCCCGGCTTAAGCCTGAGCCAGCCCTGAGCCAGCCCCGAGCCCTTGTTAGGGCTTGGCTCAAGATTTTAGTAAGCCCTGAGCCTCTCAAAGCTGGGCCTTAGCTGGGGCTTTTGAGCCAAGCCGGGCCGTGCCAATCACTAGGAACAGTAGATCACAGAAGATTACAGCAGGATTGAGAGTATATATATGCCTGTATGACATATACATATATGTTTTACTATTTAGAAACTACCCAGATGTGGTGTGGAAGCCACAATGTTATGTTTTTCAAATGTTTTGTAAAGTCTCTTAAGATTCTGATTTGGTTCTCACTCTTTTCATATGTTTAGTCTGGCCCTCCCAGCTTCAACTCTCATCTGATAAACTAGAAAAATTGGAATATATATAACCCTATACATGGTAGAGGGGTAGATAGCTGCCCCAAGCACATATGACATATATGATTTTCTATACCCCCATTTGTTGAAAAATGAAATATACACTCTATGGGGTTTTTGAAGGTTTTGAAGAGTGATGGAAGTGTTGAACTGGCACTATTTAGCTGCCATTCACTAGCTACTCTTATGTAGGATTACATTGTAGCAAAGGCCCCTATTGGCTGCTTTACTAAGATTAGTTAAGGCACTACTATACAGTAGATTAGATAACCTTATCTCACACCATTCTGCATATGAGCTTCCAAGCTCCACATTAATATACAGAGACAATTAGAGACAAATAGAGTGGTTTACTACATCTTCACCACCTGGTAGAGCCTGAGAGGTTCCTCCTCTGCTGGCGCCCTAGTGGCTGCCCACCTCGGTTCAACAGGTTATGAGCCCTGAGAGGCCAGATCCACTGTGATCGGATTCTCTTGGCTCTATCAGACGCAATCTGGGCAATCGCGCAGCTCCCTGCTATGCCTCAAGTACACCTAAACCCTTCGCGCCTTAACTGGCTGTGATAAACGGCCTGATCAGCCTTACTTGATCAAAGCTCCCTCCTTCTATGGAGGATGTAGCTCAACTGTTCATACAGCAACTTGGTGTCTAGCCCACCACCTTGATCACATGAACTTTGAACAATGATTGCATTTATTGCATCATTTGATGAATCTGTGTCTTATCTGGCTGCAACACTGTCAGTCCACATTCTCACGCATGCACCTGCCATCGGCAGTACATTGCTGCACTCACTGTAGTCATACAGCTACCTTTGAGTGACAAACATTAAGTTTTTGTCGCACTCGCAAAGCTCCCCCCTTCTATGGAGGTCGTAGCTCAGTCTTTCGCTCAAGACTCCAATCTCTTGTCTTCGCCTCACCAAGATTCTTCAAATCAGTCTCAAAAGACTCCCAAGGAGGCTCAGAGAATCAAGACAACTGACGCTTGGCTGCTATCTTGCCTCAAAACAGTCACATTCATCTCTCAGAAGACTTCAGAAGCTTGAAAAGTCCTTCGAGCAATCAGCCAGTGACATGCCAAGGCAACAACTAGTGGCAGCACATTTTTTCATACCTTGCGCACACACTAGTCATCTCTACTTGGACCAACAGTTGTCCATATGCAAGACTTCGCCTCATCAAGATTCAATCAAATCCGTCTCTCAAAAGACTCAAGGAGGCACAAGGAATCAAGACGATGACTCAGCACCATTCTCGGATGCTACCTAGCCTCAAAACGGCTAACTCGTTGACATTAGCAGACTCATCTGCATCAGGCCATGCGCCTATTTATGACTGCAATCCCATCCGTCTCAAAAGACACCAAGAGCAACTCGACCTAATCACTCGGGTTAGCACTCTGCCACAAGTCTAAACTAGCCATCGCAGACTCCACCACAAGTATAAACTGGTATATTCACGATTCTATCCCAGTGAAACTCCGCAATAGAGTATAAACTAAATCACCCAATTCATGACCACACTGACGACCACCGGCATCTTTCATGTTCCCCCAGTGAACCAGCTCTATGGTACCAATGTCCCCAGTCCATACCCGGTCAGGTGGATAAACTGACTCGAAGAATTACTACAACCGTCACTGTCGACCTCCGCAATGAGGATAAACTAGGTAAATCAGATGAAGACCTGACTCGTCTCAAAAGACATCAAACAGAAGCTCGAAAAGCCCCTTGAGCAATCAGTCAGGTTTGCGACCACCAAAAAAGTTGAGCTATCAAGACTCACACTCAAGTAGATGACGGTCAGCACAGCCAATCGTCAATACTTGCATCATCCGCAAATGAATATCTTTCGTCCATCTCACCCGCCATTATCCTCACTGACTCATCATCAGTGCAGGATCCAAGCGCACTGGCACACCACAGAGCCATGGCCCACCATAGCCCTCTGGCTTCTACTCAGACATGATGACGCTGCGATGGACACACCGTCCATTCACATATCTGTGCTGCTGCGCTTATTCCTCACACCCGTCATTACCCTTACTGACTCATCATCAGTACAGGACCCTCACACACTCGCGCACCACATAGCCATGGCTCAGTATGGGCCACCAGTCTTTCCACAGATCTGTGTTCTCATGCACCCCATAGTCATGCCCAGCATGGGCCACTGGCTTTCTGGCGAACTCGCCATTCTCGCTCACACTATGTATGGGTATTATACCCAGTGCTAAAGCTGTCCACTTGTTGGACCCTATGGCTGCGTTAATCGTGCCATTCGACGACATTGGTTGCACGTTTGTGCCTGTCATTCGAACTCCAGTGCATGCACTTATGTTGCTGCACCCTTTGGTCACACCAGTTGTCACCTCAAAATAAACCGGTCATTTTATTGACCACAATGGATTCTCTCATGTCCGTTTATCGCGCCCATTAGTGGCTGCGTACCATCCTCACACCATTCCCACTGTTACCGCGTGCTCTGTCAGCACCACACTGCTGCATTTGGATGACGCAACGCATGACCCGTCTGTCGACTCCACTCACAACCTGCTCATCTCAGCTCGAGCTGGTCAATTCGTTGACCACCGACGACCTCTCCACATCCGACACCGCGCCTGTTAGTGGCACCGCACATCTCACCACCTCACTCCCATCTCTGTGCACGTTCACCCAACGCTGCACAGCCACCGTCGCACGATGCAACCGACAATTCGCATTCACATCCATATTAACCATCAATGAGCCGGCCCCCTCTATACGGGCCCGGACATCATTCCACCACAAGATCAAGACACTGGCTATACATGGTACATGTGGTGAGGTGGGGGATAATAAGGCTAACTTGTTCGCCTTTTAGACTGGGAACACAAACCTCGTCACACCTGATGGTACTGACACCATTTGTCGAGCCTGAGGAACTCGACAAGGAGAATATGGACTCTTAGTGAGTCCCCCTCTTATTCTCTCTCTGTACACTTAAAGTACAGATATCGTCACACTGGGGACTGAAGACCCCCTTCAACGAACTTCATTGCATCTGATGATGCTGACACCCTCTATGAGCTTGAGGAACTCAATGAGGAGATGGGCATAGACTTCTAGTAAGTCCCATCATCTTTGCACCCTATAAAGGTAGCAAACCCTGCATCCATCTCCCTGCATTCATCTCCCCGCCCATTTGGGTGGCATTACCCCCCTCTATCTCTCGTCGCCATGCGCACTCGCTAAGCACTGCATCACCACCAATCAGAAGTCGCGACCGACGACAATACTGTCGCGTCCACTTCCACTTCCACCCTCGACAATGAGTTGGGCCTTACCAAGTGGCCCCAAAAATTATTCTACCATAAAAACTAGTGCCTGGGATGACCAGAGCATAGTCCATACATATGGGACAGATGGGGAGGTAGGTCAGGACAAAACTAATCTGCTCGCCTATACAGGCATTACAGACTTTGTCACATCCAATGCGGGCGATACACTCATCGAGCTTAAGCAACTTGATGAACAGATGGACATGGACTCTTGGTTAGTCCTTCCATCACTATGCCCAAGTACATCCACTGATCTATTTTGCTGCGAGATTCGTGCAATATAGTTATATAGACAGTGTAGATATATACAACATGTATATGTACTCCATGAAATATAAGTCATATCATCATGCATTTTCATATTTGGGCTGCACCCCCTATAAGGGAAATAAACCCTTCTTGGAGGAAGAAGAACATATCATATGAGAAAATCAAATGATTTTAAACCCATCCATATTGCCAATGGCATCACCATATCAAGGATAAGGGCACAGTCATTTTGACTATAAACAAACCTTAGGGATTAACTTTAGCCCCCTATACTTCAGACTATTCAGTCTTGAATTGCCCAGACATTTATTGTCATCTCCTATCCATGGGCCAAATCTATGGGAATAGGTACTTGATCTAGAGTGCAAGCATGTGACTAGTAGATATACTCTTAGTCGTGTGTGATGCAATGGACTAATATAAATTCACCTAGTAGATATACTCTATGTACAGATGAGTTCAATGGCAATGAATAAAAGAAGTATGAAAAGCTCACCTTAGTTGTGTGCAATGCAATGGACTGAGGTGCTCGAGTATGAAAACAAAGATATATATACTATGAGTGTCTATTGTTCTGTTCAAAGGAGATAGAAGGAATCATATACATGATCCATGTGTCAATTATCAGAATGGGAGGAATCTACCCCTTCTGATCAGCACAGGCAGCAATGGGATAGTAGGATTGAATGCCAAGTGAGACTTACTTGACTTGCAGATGTGCTTGGTAATGAAGCAAGGATGTGAGGTGATTTCTGTTACACTTAGCCTGGGTAGGACTGGGTGTAGCCCTTGAGTTCACTAAGACAATGGAGTTGAAGGGAACTTGGTGAATATCAAGTGTACTGAGATAAACAAACACATAGCATAGTCCCTTAGGTATTGCCTTAGCAGTTGCAGGCTTGAAGAGCTTGCTGACTAAGCAAGAGTGAATGAAGACAGCAAGCAACTATATTGCTTATTATAATACAATGGCAGAGTATGCACAAGGGAGATGAAAGCTAAAGTATACTAGCTAGAGCATGCCTTTATATACCTATGAGTACTGCACACAGATCATGCTGTAGAGCAGGCTTGTATGGAGTCAGAGTGAGTCATAGGTAAAGGGACCAATGGCAGAATAAGAGCAGTAGCTAAAAATAAGGAGAGCGCTGACGAATGATGAATCAAGCTATGCATGGAAACGAAGAGCAGAAATAGAAGCACAGGCGATGATGTAATTGTAGGAAGTGATGAGTCAGCACTGAAAAGAGTTCACATAGTAACTGAGGCTGTGCTGAGTAGCACTTTAGTAGTACAAGTGTTGAGATGAAGAGAAAAGTGTAATATTATCCCCTTTTGTTATGAAACTGGAAATTGTACTCACAATTCCTATGTCTTATCTTATCTCCCTGGTCATGTGACTACCTCATCCCTTCACACTATCACGCCATCTCCCTTCACATGATTCACAATCTAATCTTATCTCTTCCTTACTCTTCATGATATCACTGATCATCCCTAACCTTTGATCACACCTATAGGCTACCATGCCTCCTCCTCACCTCCTACCCCTGATCTGATTGGTCAAGACCCTGCAAGATCCTAGATGGATCTCTGCCATGATTTCCCCTTGGATCTTTCACACTTTGTGATCGATCTTCCATTCCATTCCCTAGCCTTGTGGTACACTTCTAATCTTTTAACCATAGGCCTTACCTTTACATCAAGGCAGCCTAGCTGCTACCTCATGGACTCTACCCTATACCCTACATAGCCTACATTAATGTCCATATACCCTAAATCCTCCTGTAACTGTATATAAGGGGTTATGAGTTGGCTGGTGTCCCCCCAGCCTAATCCACTTGTTACCTCTCCTACTCTGCCTTCACTGGTGGCCTAGTGATGTTAAGCCATACAAGTAGCCATTGACTATTCACCTGCCTGCCAGCAATGGTGCCCAGAAGTGAGGTTAACTGGAGATAAAGCCAACCCCTCACTCTCCCAGTCCAGCCAGTCCAGTTCCAACTCACATCCCAGACAAGACGAGTCCCAGTCATTGCCAGTGTGTAACACATTCATTAGTGTTTACTAAATTATTATCCAGGGCCATATGGGCCACAAGGCATTGCACCTTAAGGGTGACTCCCTCCAGATAGTCATGTGATTACCCAAGTACCCAAACATGGTACAACTATAATTATGCTGTCAGATAGCTGCCAGTATTAGAAGGAAGACAGAGCACTGTTGCAAGAGTACAGTTGCTACCATAGCGGTGCAATAGTCTGCTAGGAGATCTCATTGTAGTGGGTTCCCCCACCAGTTCACCCCCTCTTCTACCCCACGCTCCCCTTTCCACTGTCCAGCACTCCTTATCCCCAACATCATGGTTTAGCCCTATCGTATGCATTCCAGGTTGCCTAACAGGACCACAGAAGATAGGTTAGGCAGTGTAGCTCATTTGCACTCACAACACCTTTGTAGACTTCAAGTGACCACATGAGATTCAAGCCCAAGTGTACTCATTTGATTCATGAACAGGGGAGCCAGTCATGTTGGCATAGGCAGTGTCATTGTACATGTCATCTTCATAGTCTTTGATGAGATTAGATGGAGGTGGAGGAGGAGGAGAGTGGTGACAGTGTTGATGGCATTGTAAAACAATTTTTCTCCTTAGTGTGTACAAGGAGTGTCAGTAGTAGGTGAAGGGAACGATTGGTTTGTCCCCAAAGGGATTCAAGAAGAGTATAAAAAGAAAGGTAAAGCTCCGGACTTACTTTCCCCTTGAATGAGTGATACTGGACATCTACTCCTAAGCTCTATAGGCAGTAGGTCCGAGTGCGAAGTGTCCGGAGGGTAGAACGATGGGAATAGAGTGTCCGGACGTATGTTTGAACAACTAGGACTTGAGAAATGGAATACCGGGTGCAGATCTGATGGATTCGTAGTTTCTTTCGAAAGGGAACTGTATATTGAGTGTACATACACCCGTTTATAGTCCGGGCACACCCGGGACTTATGTAAGCAAGGTAATGACCGATGCTTAAGTAATAAAAGGTGTCCGGACGCAAATGCAATGAAAATAGGGTGAAAAGAGGGTATAAAAGCGTATAAAATGACTGGTAAATGAAATGTAGTAGAACCGGATGTACATACCAGTGGTCCGGACATGTCCGATGGTGGTCTGGACGTATGTAGCATGGTTGTAAGTCAGGAGAAGTAAAAGGGGTCACTCACTGAAAGATTTACTAGATAGGGGACATCTTGGGGACATGGACTATGGGTGTATGGTCAAGTTTTGTAGGTCCAGATGTATTGCACTGGTCCGGATTGTTGAACTGGCACTATTTAGCTGCCATTCACTAGCTACACTTATGTAGAATTACATTGTAGCATGGCCCCTATTGGCCGCTTTACCATGATTAGATAAGGTACTACTATACAGTAGATTAGATAACCTTATCTCACACCATTTTGTATATGAGCTTCTAAGCTCCACATTAATATACAGAGATAATCAGAGACAAATAGAGTGGTTCACTACGTCTCCACCACCTGGTAGAGCCTGAGAGGTTCCTCCTCTGCTGGCGCCCTAGTGGCTGCCCACCTCGGTTCAACAAACTATAGGGTTCTCGAAGATAGAATGCTTGACGAGGATTCAAAACCTTATCAACGCTGGATGCGACCCCCATGCCTGCAATACCGCTGGCCAGACCACATTTCATATCGCTGCAAGGCGAGAATACATCTTGGTCATGAAATATCTGCATTCCTTTGGCGTCTCGATTCCTCCTAACATAATGCCAGCGCCGGTGCACTATTCACCGGCACTGATCCGCTTCCTCCTTGATCAAGGGGTCGATGTACATGCTATCTCAAAGGAGGGGGATACAGCACTACATGTAGCGGTGAGCAATCCAGACGAAGGTAGTGCCCTAAAAGCTGTCAAATTTCTTGTTCATGCCAGGTGCAAGCCTTCTCTGCCTGATTCAAACCACCGTGATGTATTACTCGCTGTGTCAACGGGTTACTCCAGGGCAGGGCAGATGATTCGCGACCTTGTCGAAATAGGTGCCGACGTCTCTGTCACTATGACAGACGGAGATACACCATCACATCTATTGGCAACTAAGGGTAATGGAGATGATCATCTGGAGAGTGTTAGAATCCTCATTGATGCTGGTTGCGATCATCGTGCTCGTAATGCAGCTAGGAAGACATCCCTGCACGCTGCAGCTAAACATGGATTCATCAATGTTCTGGATTATCTTCTTCCACAAGGTGTACCACTCCCCGATGATATCTTATCATCCTTGACGCCATCCACGATTCGTTTCCTCGTTGGAAAGGGAGTGGATTTACGCTGTGTTGCGGCCAATGTTGACATGCAGCTGATGCATCACACCCTTAACTACCCTTTCGACGAATATTTAAGCTTTGACTATGTTGAAACCCTCATTGACGCAGGCTGGGATACTTTGCCAAGGAATTCGACTGGTAAAATGCTCATCTACATTGCAGCGAAATATGGTCACACTTCTGCTATCCAGTACCTGCTTTCAGAAGGTATCCCACTCCCCCCTGACGTCTTGCTATCAGCATGGCCACACGACGGGTGCTTCAATGCAAAGGACCTAGAATCACCGACTCGTTTCTTGATTCATAAAGGAGCCAGTGTCAATGTCGTCAAGTCGAACGGGGATACTCCCTTGCTTCTTGTCTTGTCCACTTTTTACGAGGACTACAAAGACGACCCATACTTGTGGAAAGCTATCAAGATTCTGCTCGACTGCAGTGCTGACCCCTCCGCACGGAACGTGGAGGGACAGATGCCCATTGATATCCCCGAAGCGAAAGGACAATTTTTCAAGAAAAGCTTTCTACGCTTGGTTTGGAACTCTCAAGAGCGACAGGTTGGATGGGATTCCCGATCAAAGTGTTCACTCTTTACACCGAGAGAGCTGTATTGTATCAGTACAAGTGTTCGCAGAAATGGTGTGTCTTAGTAGATAGTTGAACATGCTAAAAAGTTTCAGTGTACATGAGTACTAGTAGTCTGTGGGAGAGTTGGTCAGATAAGCTCTGCGGCACGTCTCAAAAAACATGCACGACTCTGTACACACCCAAAGTTTGAAAGTGAACTCATGAGTACCATCTACCCCAAAGATTAATCGACCCACCATAATCCCGACCCTGCCCTTTCTCTCTGCACTCCCCACTGCCCTTCCGGCCCTTCGAGCACACCACCCTCGGTTTCTTCCGTGGCAAATCTATCCAACACGGAAAAGCAACGTCCCCCATTCCCTGAAAAAAAAAAAAACATACCTGATTCCCCAATGTCCACTCCAAAATATTTCTCTCCCGGTCGTCGGGCCGCCTTACTGAAGTCAGGGTGACAGCGCGAGCGCTGCGAACGATACACAGGGTAATCAATCGCCTTTCTCTTTTGACGGAGGCGAAGGATTATGAGACTAACGCTCTCTCTCCATGTGCATAGCACAGTGGACTGGACCAACACTTCTTTAACACTTCCCAATCCCTCCTCGATGGTGAGGGGATGCGTCTTCGTCTGCTCGTCCGTGGGTGGCTCGACGTCCAGAACGTGCTCGAGGCAAGACGTGCATAACGTGCCGACGAGGTTGCCGCTAAGGAGACACAGGCCAGGGAAGTGGCGTCAAACAAGGTACAGCGGCAAAAGGAGGACGAGGCAAGAAGGATGAGCGAGGTACGGGGGGTAGGTTGGTGAGGAGTTTGTTTGGGAAGCTTAGGAGGATATGGGTGGGGAGGATGCGAGGTAGGTTGTACCAGTGTGTTGGATGCGCGCAGTTATCATACTCGCGTTCCGCACCTCTGCGTTGTTGTGCTATCTTGCATACACAATGTATGCGGTGTCTGGTCGCTCAGATTCGCCCGATATGCCCTGAACGCGACCATATAAAAAGGTGTGTTTTTTCCCCATCGGTTCGAGAACCCTCTAGGTTTCGACTGAGTTTTTCACGTCGGTGTGGTAAATTCATGTGGCCGATAGGTCTCTCGGAAATCTACTATGTAGTATGGACGACATAGGTATGTCCTTTGTCTTCACCTTTCGCTTGTGCTACCGGATCTGACCTGTATTTCCAGCTGGCAGTCTTGCTTTGATTCATGAGTCACAGCATGCGCTGCTCGTTGCGCTGCCCATACTGTCTTGTTACCCACATTTCCGGTCGCCATTACGTCGCTCTGGTGCCTCTGGTCGGTTTCGGCCTCTCTCGGCTTGTCCCCTGTGTCCAAATGACCTGCCAGCCTACTTGACAGTCGTTTCGTCGACATGGCTCCGTGTACTGCCCGGTATGACTGTTCTGTTATCCGGCTCACTACGCTCGACTTGAAGTATCTTCTGATGCCTTTCACAGCTTCTTCGGCTTGTTACGAGGGTCCTCTACCAATGCTGACGCTCTCGACGACCCGCATATGCTCTCCATTCCTCCTGGAGCTCGATGTTTGCAAGTTCTCTCTGTTGTCGCACAGCCTCGTCGGGTCCATCAGTCCATCTTGACGCTTCCGACGCGTCTAATTCATTGCAGGTGATCTCGCCTACGCAGCTCACAAATTGGTTCCCCTCCCCCTCGAGCACAGCGCTCAGGGGGTATCTATGTCGTAGCGCAACCTCGTCACTGCCATCTGTGCAGGGACTTTTGGTTCTCCTTCGGACCGATTCAAGGTCCTCGCTGTCTCTAGTGTCTCCGCCCGACTGAGTCTTTACGTCTGGCATACAACGGGGTTTATTGACTATAATCAGATTTCGGCGTGATCGTTCGTGCTGCCTCCAGTCTATCCGTGTGCGCGGTCGGCGATCAGCGCTTCCCGTAAAATCGGACGCAATATTTTCCGCTCGATTAGAATCAGCAGCTTCGATATGAACCTCTGGTTGACGCGTCCTGTCTCTGTGTTTGGTGACACCACTCCTGTGGCCTAAGGTCACTCTGCGCACCCTCTTGTATCGTGCACCATATTGCCCGGGTTCTCAACAGTGCCTGGAGACTCCTCATTAGCACAGTCGGTCGTCGTCCAACCCATTCACTCCTGCTCGAGCAGGATTCTGTTGTGACAGTGTAGTAGCTCCAGAGACATGGATCAAGATTCCCCATCGTACTGGTGACAATGGTATGTACAGTAAATTTCTGGTTTCCTTTTTCACCAATCGTTGTCGGAGAAGTCGCCCGTAATGGCGGGTCGACGTGCGGGTGGCATGTCGTTCGGATCCACGTCCGCAGCTGCCTTGATGCGGAGGAGGCGCAAGCACCTGCGCACACGTAGGCTGGTGGGACGATCGCTGCTTGTGCTGCTCATAGATGGGAAGACTCTGTGCCATCGATGTCCACATGTGCAACTGCAATCTGAAGTGACGGAGAGACGAAGGGTCAACACGATGGCACAGGAGAGGTTACTGACAGGTTGCCCGCGCACGTCCTGGTGTCCGTTTGCATGCGCAACAC
>JBBPKD010001059.1:0-12091 GCA_038089075.1 Singerocomus inundabilis
AGATTAGATAATATTCCAGACTGCTTGAAACAGCTGTGGAGGAAATATACAAAGTTGATCTGTGCAACCACTCGATGGCGATGCCCTGTGAGAAGGAGTTCTGATGCATTCCGTCCATGGGAGAGTGCCTTGTCGAGGTCAGACGACTGACCAAGATGGATGAAACGGGCATGGAGGGAGCATGCAAGGCTGATCAGAGAAAAGGCTCGGTCAGGATGACCCATGGGCCAAAGTGCTAATATATCGTGCTTGAGGGTGATTGCCTCTTCGAGGTCCGACAGCATTCCGGATTGCGTGAATTGGGAGTGGAGGCAGTTTGCAAGATTCATTAATGAAACGACACGTTGAGGATACCCTTTGGGGCAAAGTTCCAGTACGCTGCGTCCAAGTGAGAGTGCTTCATCGACATCTGATAACATTCCGAGCTGCGTAAAACAGCTGTAGAAGCAATCCGAAATATTGCCCAAGAAGACAACCCGTTGAGGATGATGCATCTCAGAATGGAATTTCAGGGCATTGAATTCGAGGGAAAGTGCCTTGTCTAAGTCGGACAGCATCCCATGTTCCGACAAGCGCGCACGAAAGGAGTTCATTATATTGCCTAATGAAACAGCGTGACAAGCATACTGCTCAGCACAGAGTTCCAACGCGCTGCATTGGAGGGCCAGTGCCTCGTCTAGATATGTAGTCTGACCTCTTTCACGAAACCGATCGTATAGCAAGAGAACAAGGTGATGTCGTGCATTGCGACTCCCCAGTTGGATGTGGAGTTGCGGTATAGGGTGACTTGCTCGTCGCATGGAGGCATTGGGGCAGAGCAAATGTTGAATTTTTGGTCAAATGTTAGGTCACTCTACCTGGGCTGTATTATCTGCAGGCATACAATACCTCTTATTACGTCGACAGGCTTTTCCTGTGTGGGTGACCGCGGAGGCTGTGCACAGGGGCTTCCTCTACTTGGCGGCACGCCGACAGAGCAAGTATGTTTTCGGACTCCGACGTCGTGGCCCGCCGCCCTGCCCGCCATTGGAAAACCTGTCACCCATAGGTTACATCCTTACGCCCCCTTCGGCCTCTAGCCACAGCCTACCCCTCACCTCTCCGACACACTGGCACGACCTCAAGCCCGAAATTTCACAAGGTCTTTGTGCAATTTACCTCATCGCGTCGTCCATGTCCGCATTCCCACTTAAAACACTCCCATTTTCGATATCAACCATAGACTTCGCTTTGTTCCAACTTGACCCCAGAGACGGGCACAGCGTATGCTAGAAGGAGCTCGTGTTCTTCGTCAATATCAGAGGTGGGTTCACAAGCCATTTATGGGACTATGTCGTTAATGACCCGACAACCAAGCTGTACATTGGTAGTCCATATGGACCTGAGCCCGATTTAAGTGCGTACGGCATGTCTATCTTGGTTGCTGGTGAGTCCCATTGTTCAGGAGCCAGAGTTTGGGAACGCGTCAAGATTAACCGGTGTTTGGTATAACAGGCAGTTCAGAGATCATGTACACGCTGCCAATGTTCCTGGATGTAATCGAGTAAGTCGCATTTGAGGACGTGTATAGAAACTTGCTGTATTTTCTCATTATTCAGGGCGATTACAAGGGACCAAGCCAGTGTCGTCGGATGGTGTTTATCTGATCCAACGACCATGTACAGGCCACATCCATTGAATATTGAACGTGCTCTTCCGCGCGTACGCATTGATGACACTCTGACTTTCGGTGTCTATCCGCATCTTTATCACTAGGGGCAGCGGTGGCTGTGGCAGCGTTAGTGGTATTGGTTTACCACTGTGAGATCAGCTTGGTGGTGGATTGTGAGCAGTCGTACGACAAGGACAGGATACGGATAAGGAAGACGGCGTGCACGAGTGGGATATGCTATGGCCCGTCGGTTTGGCTAGCATACGGGTGGGTTAGCGTTTGGGACTGTTTTGGGTGACAAGGTGGCCACGGCGACCGGCCGCGTGTCTGTCATGGGTGCGTATGTGCTTTTTGACCCCTGATTTGTGTTGGGCCAAGGTGATTGATAGAACTCTGCAGTATGACTCGCAGAGCCTGATGCTGTCGGTGCATCGTGTGGCGCAGTTCCCTGTGTCGGGACTGGAGCGTGTCAAGCGGGGGACTGAGTATGACGCTGCACGTCGAGTCGTTCGGTTACGCCTAGTGCCTACTGTCCTGGGGTACGTCTGGCGTTGGATCCCTTAGCGTCAACATAGGCCCGTACTGAGGAGAGCAGAGAAAAAGAACATGAGGCCTCGTTCATGTGTCCTACATGCCGCAGGTCGGATGTGTTTATAGTTGTATGATTGTTCGAATGATGTAGAGACAGTACAAATTCAGTGTCGGAATAAAAAAGTGTTCAGGACTTCACATAGGACCGAGCAGCGAACACGGTCGACAGTCCGAGCTGTCCTCTCTAACACACCAATACGTCCCTCATTTGACACCGTTGTAGCGAGTGCCAAGCGAGCCGACTCCTTCTGAATGCACTAGCCCGTCAGTCAGACTAACCATGTTGTCCCTTCAATTCTACTTGAGCATTGTCACACACCTAGTACTTGGATACTGATTCGACATCTCTTTCCTTGTAACGAATGCAATACATATCAAGTTCATCATTCCGATACAAAAGGCTGATTGTATATAGTGTCAAAGATGTGGATGGCTACAGTAGAACACAAGTATAAACGGCTAGTATGAGTACGAGTCAATGCATGCAGAAACAGATACGCACTGGAAATACCAAATTGCTAAGCACCAATATGCACAAATTGGATGCGTTGATAAAGGGGTATGTCTCTCAAATGAGTACTCTTCATTGTCTTGTGCAATGCCAGAGCTGCACGCTTATGATCCAATCGTCCAGATTCGCCCACCATATTTGCATAGAATTCGGATGCGATCGTACCTCTGTGTTCATCATCCACATCCCCCATGGTCCCGATGATGGAACAGAACCCGGAAAACATCATGGCTGCAACGAGATGGATGGCCTGGTCCGGATTCTGTGGGTCTCCAACAGTGGTATTGGAACCAGACAGATACACAAACCGGGCATTCTGCAAGTCGTACCGCATGATACAGGCCACATCCAGATATCCATCATGCAGGACGAATCCAGACCGGAATGGACGGTGGTGATGTATGGTGACATGACCGGCAAGATGAACGAACTCGTTCTTGTGCAGTTCATCGGTAACCCTGGCTATGGTTACATCTTCTCCATGAACCTGAGTGAGTATTACAACAGACTCGACATGTTGTGATACGCTAGACAGCTCAGCATTGACTGTAGGGAGCTCTTCCCAATCCGGAGGGTCAGCGTCCCCGACGACCAGAAAACGACATGACCCCTGGGACAGCTCGTGTGGGCTCTTCAGCTGAGCGCGAATGAGGGCTGTCAATGTTGGCGTATAAGAAGAAATATACAGATCGGACAGACTTGGTTCGCCCGTCCTATACGGGCCAGTAGCGTGGAATGGAAAGGGGGAGAACTCGGCAGTTGGACACCACCAAATTCGCGATTGATGAGGACAGTACTCTTGCATAATTTCTACGATTGGGAAGACAACGACATCCCAGAGTTCGCGAAGCAGGACCAAAAGGTCCTTTGTCACATCCATCGTTTTAGCACGGAACATCACGGAACGAAGCTTCAAGGATAATTCAGAGACACGGGATTTTGTGATGGGGAGAGGAATATGAGTGGGATATCGATCGGATAGAAGTAGGAGTGCATCACAACCATATTGGCTGGCATTGACAACGATGACCGGTCCACCAACTGCTGCAGCGCGAAGATCTGAGAAGAGAGGGGGATGAAGGAAACGGGAGAGACCAGGCAATTCGCGAATATCTGCAATAATAATCTGCAATTGAGTACTGAGATGACATGCTTCATCCCATTCATGTCGAGACTCGACGATGGGAAGGGCATCAAGCAAAGAAGAGGCCAGATGGGTGAATTTGAATGCTAATTTCTTCTCTGTGTCACCGTATTCCATGATTTCGTCAAGGGGAGAGCGAAGGCGAAGGAGCTGGTTCCAGAAGACGCAACGACCATGTTCAAGGAGCTCGACTGCACCGGAAGAATTCCTGTTTCGAAGACATGCAGAAAATGCATCGATCGCGACAGATGACACGACCGCTGTAAATGATGCAGGTCTGTGAGACAGGGGTGGCAGAGTAGCGAGGTAGTGAAGGCTGAGGCGTAAATATGTCTGGTATGCCAGTACTGTCGTACTGTGTTTGTGGTCTTTAGCTGCTTCAATCCATTCCTTGACGTGTTCAAGACATAAAAAAGACACACTGGAAATGTCGGAGAGCTGGGAATACACATTGAATGATTCTTGTAGGTCGTTTTTCTCGCCTGATGAATGCCTGGATCGAGCACGAAGGTAACGTGCAAGGCTACATAGGGACAGAGCTCGGTGGGGATGAAATTGTGGGCAAAGCTCTAATGCATTGTGTTCAAGTGTAATTGCTTCGTCCAGGTCGGACAATGTATCGAACTTGACGAAACAGGCATAGAGGGAACTCGCAAGGTTGCTTAGTGTAATCGATTGATCAGGGTACCCTTGTGGGTGAAGTTCCAATGCACGACGTTGAAGAGAAATTGCCTCCTCGAGGTCGAGAAACTGTCCAAACAGCATGAAGCGGGAATAGTGGCAATCTGCAATATTGCGCAGCGAAATGGCTCGGTTAGGATGCTCTGTAAGGCGAAGTTCTAATGCATTTTCTCCAAAAGTGAATGCCTCGTCGAGGTCAAACGGCGTTCCGAGCTGCATAAAACGGGTGTGAAGGCATTTCGTGATGCCGTCCAGCGAAAGGACTCTATGAAGACTCCATTGAGGGCGCACTTCTAACGCACTGCGTTCGAGGAGGATTGCTTCATCAAGGTCAGACAGCATGCCAAGTTGGGTGAAACGACTGTAGAGGATATCTGCGAGGTAGTGCAGTGATAAGGCACGATCGGGATTCTGTTGAAGACAAAGCTCCAATGCATTACGTCCAAGGGAGACTGCCTCGTCGAGGTCATACAGCACACCGAGGTGGTTGAACCGGCTATGGAGGCAGATTGCGAGGTTGCCCAATGAAAGGGCTTGATTAGGATGCCCCTCAGGGCGAAGGCTCAATGCATTGCGATGAAGGGAAATTGACTCATCGAGGTCAGACAGATTTCCGCACTGCTTGAAATGCTGATGGAGGCAATCTGCGACATTGTTCAGTGACAAGTCACGATCAGCATGTCCTTCAAGGCGGAGGTTCAACGTGGCACGACCAAAGTCGATTGCCTCGTCGAGATCAGAGAGCGTTCCAAAACGGAGGAAGCGGAAATAGAAGTAATACGCGAGGGTGTGCAGTGAATTAGCCCGATTGGGATGTCCCTCAGGAAGAAGTTCCAATGCACTACGTTCAAGAGTAGTTGCCTCGTCGAAATCGGATAGTACTCCAAGCAAGGCAAAACGGTGATACAGACAATTTGCGACGACCTGCAGCAAATGGGCACGACCAGAATGCCCCTCAGGGACTAGTTTCAATGTACTGTGTCCAAGGTCAAGTGCATCCTCCATGTCGGACAGCAAGCCAAGCCGATCGAAACGGGAATCAAGGAACACCACAAGATTTCTCAGAGAGAGGACATGATCAGGATGTCCTTTAGGACGAAGCTCCAATGCATTACGCTCAAGGGCAACTGCTTCATCGAGGTCAGGCAGTGTCTCGAGCCACTTGAACCGGCTGTACAGGCAATCCGCAAGGATGCTCAGTAAAACAGCCCGGTTAGGATGTTCCTTAGGGACAAGTTCTAGTACGGTACGTCCGAGTGCAAGTGCTTCCTCAAGATCAGATAATATTCCAGACTGCTTGAAACGGCTGTGAGAGAAATCCACAAAGTTGATCTGTGCAACTGCTCGATGACGATGCCCTGTAGGAAGGAGTTCCAATGCATCGCGCCCAAGTGCGAGTGCTTCATCAAGGTCAGAGGACTGGCCGAGAAAGATGAAACGGGCATGGAAGGAACGCCCAAGGCTGATCAGCAAAGGGGCTTGGTCAGGATGACCCGTGGGCCGAAGTGCCAACACATCGCGCTTGAGGGCAAGTGCCGCTTCGAGATCAGACACCATTCCGAGCTGCGTGAACCGGGTATGGAGGCAATTTGCAACATTGATTAGTGAAACAATCCGTTGAGGATGCCCCATGGGACAAAGTTCCAGTACACTGCGTCCGAGTGCGAGTGCTTCATCAACGTCTGACAACATTCCCAACTGCGTGAAACGGTTGTAGAGGCATTCTGCAATGTTGCCTAGGGAAATAGCTCGACGAGGATGACTCTCGGGAAGAAGCTCCAGTGTGTTGAATTCAAGCGCAAGTGTCTCGTCCAGGTCAGACAGCGTCCCATGTTCCGACAAACGCATACGGAAGGTGTTCATTATGTTGCCCAACGAAACAGCTTGACGAGCATTCTGCTTAGAGCAGAGTTCCAACCCACTACATTGCAAGGCCAATGCTTCCTCAAGGTCTGTAACATCTCTTCTTTCACGAAACCGGTCGTATAGCAAGAGAACAAGGTGATGTCGTGCATTGCGACTCCCTGGTTGGGTGTGGAGTTGTAGTTCGTTGCGGTAGAGAACAATTTGCTCGTCGTATTGAGACATTAGCGCAAAGAAAACGTTGAATTCTGGTCAAATATCAGATCATTTCACTAAGCAGGTCATTCGAAATGTAAGCATACCCCTTACTATATGGACCTATTCTTGTGGACACCAATAGAGAATGTGCACGAGCAGCGCAGTGCCAGTGGCGTGGCGGTGCTTTCTCAACTGTATCTGAGGCACTTCTCGCTCTTGCCAGAAGCAAGCAACTTGACTCTAGTGTGACCCACCTGTGGGCCTAAATCGTGCGTCGCTCCAGACAACTATCAACTGCTTGCCATTGATTTAGATGTCGTTACGAACTTAGATTTACATGCGCGAAACTGCAGCAAAGACATTTATTGTGGATACTAGACTCTGGTTCAGGCTGGCGTTATCGTGACTTGGGGGAGGTGCTCGGAACTCCCAAGGGTTCTGAATCGGAAAACTAGGCCCGCCTTGATCCATCTTCCATCCAGCGCGCTCTGGGCGAAAGACGCAGCAAAGACGCGATGCGGGAAAAGAGTCAAATTCGATCCTTTGGATGTCAACTCGTCAGTACCGCACTTGATTTGACTCTTCGTATCACACACCGCGATTTTGTGTTCGGGGGGCTCCTACGGCTTCCCCTCTCCCCTCGATCTTGAGGGTAATCCGTCATCTGCCCACCTCTGTGGTCGCTGATCCGAGGCTGTCTCGCTCATACCTCGCTGGTTGCAGCCTTTGGGGGCTTATATTTATCCTTGGAGATTACCTGCCCTCCAGTAACTTGGTAAGGTGTGCATGGACGCCCTCAGATTCTGTTGTCCCTAGTTCCAAGCGCTCCGAGAGCTCGGAACAACAACCCTCGTGGATGCTATTCAAAATAGATGATGGCTTCTTGTCTGTCCTAGTCGCGTGTTATGAAATCTGCTCATGGCAGGACTAACCGTATTGGAAAAAGAGGAGGACGTTGCTCCACGCCGAGAAATACTTGACAGCATGTGTGTATATGGTATAGTGAGTTCCATCAACAGGCCTATTTAATTTAAATACGTGTTCTAACATTTCTATATAGCAATAATTCCAAGACGACTATCCTTGATGCCCCCGTTCCGTGCATTGGTTCGAGGTGTCTGACCTTTAATTTTCTTGTTTCTGTTCGACTCTCCTAGATGCACGCGCATGCTACGTACCACCTAACATCTGACTATCTAGAGCAGAGTCATTATACAGCTATATCTGCACAACGGTGTAATCTCGTGCTGGAATTAAAGGGGCGTGTTCTGTATGGCATTGGACAATGTTGAACTCATACGCGTGTTTCAATGTCACACATTCCGCGAGTGGTTCCAATACATCACCGAGGGTTTTTTCTTCCTTTTCCTCGATGGGTCTCTCTCGGACACACGCATATACTACCACCACCACAGCACTTGGTGATCTGGAGTATCATAGTACTGTATCTGTACAACGAGATTACTCTCGACTTTGCTATTTCCCAACATACAAAAAAACTCAACAAAAGGGGAAAGGGAAAAGGGAGAATGTGGGAGAGGAAAGACAAGGATTGTGACAGTACTAATGAAAGAACGCGACAATGACGACGATGGCAGATGAATCAAGGCAAGTCCGTAAAGTAGCAGTAGTCAAACTCGTCGTTTTCCGAGTCCGTCAGTAGCTCAGACTCTGAATCGTACACTGTAACAGCCGTCGCAACGTCTTCGCCACCATGTACGCATCGCTATATCTGACTGCCCCGCTGCTACCTCCGCTGCCCCTGACCGCACTGTAGGGACCGCCCTTACCCCCGCCGTTTGGCCACTGCCACCGCCAACGATACGCAGCCCACTCGCGCTCCTGCCTCCGCGCAATCGCAAAATGCCTCACGAACCGCTCGACCTCGCGCCACCGAGCGAGATACTTGTCCTTTCCCTGCCGCCCACTCGGGAGGGGCGTATTCCACGGGACAATCTGCTCAACATTTGGCGCGACGAGGGAGAGAAAAGACGCAACGAAGGCGGGGCGCGTGATGCGCGAGTCGGCGAGCCAAAGAGATTCAAGAGATGTGTTGCGTACCCCGCCACCTGGGAGACGGCTCGCGACGGACGACTGGGGGAGGACCGTCGCATCGACGACAATGCCCAGCAACGTGAGATGCGGGCAGTGTCGCAACAGCGGGATGAGTCCCGCGAGCATCACCTTGGAGGGAATCTCCCACCCACACTCGCGGATCGATAAAGCGAGCGTCTCAAGGAGTAGCCACGCGAGCGCGATCTCTTTGATAGCCGCATTGTCGAGGTAGACATACAGAGCGTCTCGACTTTGAGCCACGTAAAATGCTTCAGTTGGAAAAGCGGGCGGAGTGTAGCGATGTCGATGGTGTGCTTATCGTCATAGCGATGCCACACCTACATCTCGGAAATGTCAATCAGACAGGTTGCAGTACGATGGGTTGGCGGCCCACACAGCAAAGATGACACGGTAGTCGGCCGCGCAGGTCTCGTCGACGTTGAGACTGATCGTATCGGCGGAAGTGTACCGAATAAATTTCAAGAAACGGTGCGCATGGGACATGGCCGCAGACAGCAGCAATTTCTGTAGGACAGGGAACTGGACGCTACCCAGTGCAAATTCGATGTGGTCGAGAGAGACAAGATGCAAGTCCATGCAAAAGATCTTGAGATTGGGCAACTGAGCGAGGTGCAGCACGCCTTCATCTGGCAGTTCTGCATAGCGGAGTGTTTGGAGCTCCTTGAGCTGGCAGAGCACCTTTGAGATCGTCTCCAGTGCTTTGTTGCCCCTTTGGAAGACAAATTACGAAAAGCCATGATCTGACGTATACGTGGACACCGGGCAAGCAACAAGAGCACGACAGAGAAGGTGAGTGGATTAGTAAGGAGTTTGTCACTATCGACGTGTATGACGCTGGGCTGGAAGAAGACACATCGAAAATGGAATGGCCTGTTGCAGTGTTCTCCGCATTGGAAATGGACCAGTCTGGGAAACATGATGATGGAAGGAGGGGTGGATGCGCGAGCGCAACATACACGTTCGGATCAGTGGTAACGAGACACTGTCTATCAAATTCTAGCTTCGGACACGGCATGCATAGCGAAGGAAAGTGTCCCAGTCAGACTGGCGCATGTCATGGCTGAAAGACTAGTTACCATTTAGTTTTCCCTTCGCACTAGAATGAAAAAAAAGACATACCAGCTGCTTCCCGTTGACCACCCATAGATCATTCGGCATACATTTGATGAGCCATAGCAGGTCATGGACCTCGTAGCAGAGTACATCGAGAGCAGGCTCGAGGAAGAAGTGAGAGGTCCTTCAAGGCGAGGGTACGACGGTCATGGAACTCGCGTGATTTAGTTTCAAGCTTCAAAATTATAAACGCATGTTGAAAGATTTCGTCGATCGTGAGACATCTATGCATGTGCATGAGAAGTCAAAAAAACCGAAAACGCTACCATCGGAGATTGTCGTTAGTATTTGCAGACTGGAGTGCCAGAGAGTGAAGGAGTAGTGGCTATCCGCTCTGAAGACCAAGCCTAAAATTTTCTTCGTCACACGTTTGAGACTCTGCCTCTTTTGGGTTCCATCAATCCCAATTCATCTGACCAACTAGCTGACGTCGACGTGGGCATGTCTTCCACACACCCAACACCTTACCGTAGATTCATGCTATCACATCCACTCCTCCTTTCTGCTGACTCGTATCCAGAAGTCTCTTATGAACTTCTGTATCCCTTAGGAGCCACTATTTTACCTCGTAATTTCATCGTACCTTCCTTCGCCGAGCAACCTCTCTACGAAACGGTGTTCTGCAACTTTGCACAGGATCAGCATTGTTGTGCCTCTCGTCATCTGTACACAACACGCAGCATCTCCTTTCACTTTTATGTGCTCAATTCGCGCTCGTCGCCCTCGTGTCACAGGCTGGTAAGCATGTCTTCTCGCACTCGCTTGACTGATCCTCCTATGGTATATTGTTCGCTTCATCGACAAGGTGGGTTTACTGTACTGGTTCTATAGGTCATCTAGTACGACTTCAGAGTGATTTTAGATGCTTCTGGTCAGTCCACCATTGTCAAAGTCCACCACATTTTTATAGAACCGAGCTATTTTCAGCGAGCAGCTTCGGCACGAGTCATCGTGAGTCGTGACTCGCGACCAGCGCTACTTATTGCAGTATCCTCACCACCTCCTTATCATGCTATGTTTCCATCTTGACTTTCCTTGCCATTCTTCACGTCGCTCTTTGGTTCGCAAGGTCCCTGGGTGAGTCTGCTTGGCTCGTCAACCCCACGTATTCTCGTTCGTGTTCCGATGTGAGGCTTGACAGCTCCTCTGTCCTATTTCTGGGGTCCTTATAATGATCTGACAATTCTATCATGCCCATCTTACCACAGCAGATCTGGTTTCATCGGGTATAGCCGTTCATTCAACTACACTGTGGCCCAATCCAGACCAATCCAAGTTAGGCGATGTCAAAGGGAGGGTTCTGACACTGATCTTCATGTCAAACGCGTCGGCCAAGCAGTTCCATTATTATATTTAGTTACTAATAAACAATATTGGCAGTGTGTTGGAATATGTGTCCAAACACACTTAGAACCATCTGCAGGGGTTCAGCACGAACATGGACCCAAACCTGACAACTGGACTGATTCAGCACCATTTCTGAACCCTGGACCGAACCAAAATTCAGAACTGGCTAAGGTGTAGTGCCATGGTTCCTCAAGTCTTCGTGGAGAGATTAGTGTCTCTCATTAAGTGCCTCTCTTGCCCACTACACCCTCTAATACCCATGGCCGTTGATTTGGTCACCAACGCCTTCCAACTATTGTAGCTGTTAATTTTCTGCATAAGCGTCCTGACGATCGTATTCGCAGGCTCGAAACTACCGCTTGATTCTGCTTTGCTTATCCACGTGCGTACTGGGTACAACCCTTATCCTTGGAGACACCCGATGGGAGCGGTGAACAGGGTCGACAGTCCTGGCAGTCCTCCCCGGCGTGCCAGCAGGTCCCTGGTGTGACAGCGTCGAAGTGAGCTACTCGTAACCTCCTGAATGCACTAGCCCATCAGTCAGACTAACCATGTTATCCCTTCATTTCTACTTGAGTATTGTCGCACATCTAGTACTTGGATACTGATTCGACATCTCTTTCCTTGTAACGAATGCAGTACATATCAAGTTCATTATTCCGATATCAAAGGCTGATTGTACATGGTATCAAAGGTGTGGATGGCTACAGTAGAACACAACTATGAACAACTAGTATGAGTACGAGTCAGCGCACGCATAAACAGATACGCACTGGAAATACCAAGTTGCTAGGCACCAATATGCACAAACTGGATGCGTTGATAAAGGGGTATGTCTCTCAAACGAGTACTCTCCATCGTCTTGTGCAATGCCAGAGCTGCACGCCTGTGATCCAGTCGTCCAGATTTGCCCACC
>JBBPKD010001060.1:0-12081 GCA_038089075.1 Singerocomus inundabilis
AGAGTTCTCTGGCTACCTTGTCCACTCTGAGGTCCCATTTGAGTTGGGCTTCTGCTTTGAAGTCATCAGGCCACTTTTCTAAGCCATTGACAATAGTCCAGAGGCCTTTGGTGCATAAGTAGGCCTTCATTTCGCCCTTTCATATTACATAAGTTGATGCAGTGAGTTTAGACATAGAGAGAGTGGTTTTAGTGTTGTCTTCAGACATAGTATGCAGGTAGAAGGTGGTAATGAAGGGAATGGGTGAGAAACTGACAAAAGAGTAATAGAAAATAATAGGAAGTGAGTAGGCAGTGAAAATTTTGTGCAGAGGTGTTGGGAAGCGAATATAGCCTGTAGAATAATCTAGGGCACAAGGGGTTGCCAGCAGGTCTTTCAAAGCTCATTCACACATTATTTATGTTGATAGTGAATCCCTTTTGACAAAAGAGATGCAGGACTGAAGGGAGGTTGAAGTGTAAGTCTGGGACATGCAGAACACCTGTAAACTCAAGATCTTGCAGCTTTCTGCCCCTTACAACTGATAAAAACACCACAGAGCCCACACTAGCAGAGTAGATAATCTTATCATCAGCTAGCTTGATTGGAATGCATTTGGGAGTGTAGTTGCACAGCCAGTGTTGATGTGGAGTCATATGAGATGTTGCACCAGTGTCTGCAATTCAATCTGAGCTGGTAGACAAGAGGAGTGGGTACAAGGTGTCAGATGGGTCCTGAATGCACAATGAGGTGTTCCCAGCAAATTCAATGGTCTAAGGAGTATTTTAAAAGGTAGAAGCAATGGTGGAAGGGTCTAGAAATTGAGCTGGGGGTGCATGAGTGATATGAGCATTTCCAGGCCTTTTAGTGTGCTTCTTGGGCTTCTTGAGCATCTTGGGCCTATTTTGAGCCATATGATGTGCTTTAGCATTCTGCATGCTTCTGCAGTGGTGTTCACAGTGGCTAGGATACTAACAGAATCAGCAAGGAGTATGAGGGGCACATTTGCACCTGCCAGAGGTGCTAAGGAGTGGAGATATTAAGTTTGGGATAACCACAGCTAGTGCTGAGTGTTAGAAACTAATAGATTAAGTGTGTATAGTATGACAGACCTAGTGCTGAGTGTCAGAAACTAAAGAACAATTGACACTCAGCATACATATATATATGTAAATGCCTGTAAACAATTCAACACAACATCACATTGTCCTGAATAGAACTTGAGTGCTTATCAGCACAAGGAAAGAAAGAATGGCAGTAGTGTTGTAACACTATGGCAAAATATAGAAAGAAAGGTGCAAAGGCACATTACCAACACTCCTCCCTAACTGTGCATCTCCTCCAGCTCACTAGCTCCTTCTGGATGCACTAAGTCCCAATAGTTTGCAGAAATGCTCCACTTTGGGCTTAGACAGCACCTTTGTCAATAGATCAGCACT
Source organism: Singerocomus inundabilis (assembly GCA_038089075.1). NCBI lineage: Eukaryota > Fungi > Basidiomycota > Agaricomycetes > Boletales > Boletaceae > Singerocomus > Singerocomus inundabilis. The sequence continues at coordinate 1,419 of JBBPKD010001060.1, forward strand.
TTGATGCTCAGTGGACACAAATTGCAGAGAAATGGCCTTGTCTTCAATAGCATCTCTTAGCCAGTAATGGCAAAGGTCCAGCTGCTTCATCCTGCCATGGTGTTCCAGATTCTTTGCCACAGAGATTGCAGATTGATTGTCTATAAACAGAGAGGATGGGCCAGAGACAGGGAGACATAGCTCAGATAGCAGATTGTGCAACCATTTGACTTTTTTGCCAGCCTGGATAGCTGACATGTATTCAGCTTTAGTTGTAGACAGCACAACAATGCTCTGCAGCTTAAAGAACCAGGAAATTGCATTAGAAGCCATGGTAAGCACATAACCACCTGTAGAGTGTCCAGAGTCCTTACAGCCACCATGATCAGCATCAGAGAATGCTACAAATGGCTCAAAGAATATAGAGGAAGCAGAGTAGGTGATGGCATAGTCAGAAGTGCCCTTGAAATAGCACATCAGGTGTTTGACAGCAAGCCAATAAGTTCAGCCTGGATTGAAGTTGAATCTGGTCAAAACTCTGACAGTAAAAGCAATATCAGGGCAAGTGGTGGTTGCCAAGTACATTAGTGCACCAATAGCAGCCTGGTATGGCACCTGCTTCATTGCTTTAAGTTTTTTGGCATTGAAAGGGCTCTGAGTGTGAGACAAGCACAGATTTGGCTGCATGGGAGTGGAAATGGGCTTACAGTTGGCCATTCCAAATTTCTCCAATATATCAAGGCAATAGTGCTGTTGAAAGATAGATAGGGTGCATTGTGAGCAATTTTGGTCAATTTTGATGCCTAGAAGCTGAGTTGTAGGATTTAGATCACAAAGTTTGAAGTGCTGGCTCAATTGCACAATGAGAGAGTCAATGGCAGCTGTAGAGGCCAAAACAAATGTCATATCATCCACAAATACAGGCAAAATGACCCAGGTGTCACCCTTGACAAATATAAAGATGCTGGCATCAGAATAGGTCTATTTGAAGCCTAAAGAAGATAAAATAGTGCATATTTTCTTGTTTCAATGGTTTCCACCCTGTTTGCTGCCATAAATCACTTTATGGAGTAAGCACACATTGTCACCTTCTGTAAAGCCCTTAGGTTGGGCCATGTAAACTTTGCAGTCTATGTCACCATTCAGATAGGCATGGAAGACATCAATAGAGTGCAGGTGGAGGTCATGGACAGCTGTCAAGGCAAGGACTACTTGAATGTTAAGATCTAGAGAAGTGGTGGTGGCAGCAGATGCATACTCAGCCAAAGGGATAGTTTCACCATCCAGAAATGCACAATTCTGGTTTCTAATGCTAGCCACAAACAAGGGGTTGCCAGTAGGTCTTTTAAAGCTTGTTCGTGCATTGTTGATGTTGACAGTGAATCCCTTTTGGCAGGAGAGATGCAGAACTAACAAGAGGTTGAAGCACAGGTCTGGGACATGCAGAACACCTGTAAACTTGAGATCTCACAACTTTCTGCCCCCTACCACTGGAGAAAACACCATAGAGCCCACATCAGCAGAGTAAATGACCTTGTCATCAGCTAGCTTGATTGGAATGTGTTTGGAAGTGTAGTTGTGCAGCCAGTGTTGATGGGGAGTCATATGGGATGTGGCACCAGTATCTGCAATCCAATCTGAGCTGACAAACAAGAGAAGTGGGTAGAGAGTGTCAGATGGGTTCTGGATGCACAATGAGGTGTTTCCAGTGAATTCTATAGATGGAGCAGTGTTTTGAGAGCTGGAAGCAGTGGTGGAATGGTCCAGGAGTTGAGTTGGTGACACAAGAGTGATATGGGCATTGCCAGGCCTTTTAGTGTGCTTCTTGGACTTTTTAAACATCTTGGGCATACTTTGCAACATGTAGTGTGCTTTAGCATTCTGCATGCTTCTGCACTGGTATTCACAGTGGCTAGGATACTAACAGAACCAGCAAGGAGTATGAGGGGTGCATTTGCACTTGCCAGAGGTGCTAGGGAGTGGAGTTGCCTTAGAAGTCATTCTTTGGCAATAGAGGGTGAAAGGAGGGTGTTGGAAAGGAGTAAAGGGTATTAGGGGTGAGTTATTGACTTAAGGTAGTGCCAGTGGCTGAAACCAAACAAAAAGGTGAAAATTTTGCATAGGGGAGAGAATGCAGCAATTAGGGCTTGCAAAGGAGCTCTATAGCACAGGGCTCATAACCTATTAAGTTTGGAATAACCACAGCTAGTGCTAAGTGTCAGAAACTATATGAATTGAGTGTGTATAGTATGTATAACAGACCTAGTGCTGAGTGTCAGAAACTAAAGAACAATTAACACTCAGCACACATATATATATGTAAATGGCTGTAAACAGATCAACACATCATCACATTGTCCTGAATGGAAGGCAAGTGCTTCACAGCACAAAGAATGAATGAATGGTAGTAGTGTTGTAACACTGTCAAAATATGAAGAGAGGGATGTAAAGGCACATTATCAACAAATTTATCATCACTGCTTTCAAAATCATCCAAATCAATAATCTGTGCAGAAAAGTGTTCAGTTGTAAAATCCAACCAGACTGGGGTTTGAACCCAGGACCTTCTGAATCTCAACCAGATGCTCTATCATTGAGCTATATGGTTAAGGTTCATAGTGTCAACATTACATTGGTGTTGTAATGCTGCAAGGGATGCCTGCTCATAGGTGAATAACCCATCTATAGTGCTCTTGAAGGTCTAATAGTCCCAGCACCCTACTAGGTCTTATATATAGGAACTGCCTGTTTTGAGTGGCTTACAAAGACATGCCTAAAATTACAGTATAGCCAACACATCCTCCTAATCTGATACATGTCAACAGATGCATATAAGCACCAGGGCTCATAATCTATTCAGTTATAATATGCAACCAGACTGGGGTTTGAACCCAGGACCTTCTGAATCTCAACCAGGTGCTCTACCACTGAGCTATATGGTCAAGGTTCATAGTGTCAACATTATATTGGTGTTGTAATACCATAGAGAATGCCTACTCATAGATGAATAATCTGTCTATAGTGCTCTTGAATGTTTAATAGTCCTAGCATCCTACTAGGTCTTATGTATAGAAACTGCCTGTTTTGAGTGGCTTACTAAGACATGCCTAAGATTACAGTATAGCCAACAGAGAGAGCCTCCATCACTTTCTAGGCTTGTTTCTGGCATGTCTGGGCAGTCTAGCATCAATCCCCACAGATAAGGCAGCTCTTTGAGATGGTTCAGCATCCAATGGTGCAATATTACCATCAGAAGGAGCTTTTGGAGCAGCTACAGGCTTAACATTGCCCCCCTGATCCAAAAGGTTCTCAAATTTGCTTTCTGAGTTGGAATTAGGCCAAGAGTAATGTTCAGATGGTTTTGGAAGTGCAGGAGGCATAGAAGTGGTGTCAAACTCCTTTAGAGGAGTAAGGGATGTGGTGGTGGGTCTCTTGGACAATGGGAAGTACCTCTCATCAAAATCAGCTTTTTCTGAGATAACAGTGCATTTTGAGGTTAGCTTGTAGAATTTTCAGCCCTTGTAGCCCTTAGAATAGCCTATAAACATGCACTTTTTCATGTGGGATTCTAATGGATGCTGTTTGTCCTTCTGGACATGCACATAAGCTGTACATCCCCAAACTCATAGGTGAAATATATCCAGCTTTCTTTCATGCCACAGTTTATAAGGAGTTGCCTTTCCAATAGTGTCAGTGGGGCACCTGTTTCATACATGCACCAGAAAGGTAAGGGCTTCACTTCAGAATGCTGGGGGCAGTCCAGATTTGTCCAACATCACAGTAATATGCTCAGATAGCATTCTATTTGCCCTTTCAGCTACTCTATTCTGTTAGAGTCAATTCCTAACTGTATACTAGTGCAGAATGCCACACTGAGTGGTAAAATTGAGGAAATACTTGCTCATATATTCCCCTTCTTTGTTGTCATGCAGTATCTTGATTTTCTGCTTGCTCTGGTTCTCAGCAAATGCCTTAAACATCTTGAAAGCCTCAAAAGCATCTGATTTGGCCTTAAGTGGCATAACAAAGTGGAATCTTGAGTAGTTGTTGATGAATGTGATCCAATATTTGAATCCAGAGAATGATGCATGGCCTATATGGTGTATATTGCTGTGAATGAGTTCTAGAGGTCAAGAAGCACACCATTCTAAGCTAGAAAATGGATTAGAGTGCATCTTGCTAGCTAAGCAGGATCTGACTTGGTGGGCAAGTCTACAGTCATTCCAGTCACCAGGAAGTGCTTTAGCATGGTTTTAACATCAGTGAGATGGTGGTGGGCAAGTTTCCTATGTCACAGATCAATATCAAGAGAAATTGTAGTCACTACAGATGCAAACTCAGTTATGGGGACTGTTTCACCATTGAGAAATGCACAATTCTTGTTCTTTATGCTTGCAACAAAGAGAGGTCATCAAAGAGGTTGCTCAAAGCTCATTTGTGCTGAATTAATGTTCACAATGAATTCTTTATTGCAGGTAAGGTATAACACAGAAAGTAAATTAGACCAAAGGTCTGGGACATGTAGAACACCTGTAAACTCAATGGGATGCATTCTCTTGCCCTCTACCACTAGCATGAACACCACAGACCCTGAACTGGCTAAGTAAATGACTTTGTTATCTGCCAACTTGATGAAAATGTGTTTAGAGCTGTAATTGCACAGCCAGTGATGAAGTGGGGTCATATGAGAAGTGCCACCTGTGTTAGCAATCCAGTCAGTGCTGGTGGAGAGCAGAAGTGGATAAAGCATATCAGATGGGTCAAATGAGCACATACTTGCATTTCCAGCAAATTCCAGTGCTTAAAACATGTTCTGGGCAATAGGAGTGGGCAAGAGCAATGCAGCAGGTGTTTGAGAGGCAGTGGGTTCCTCTTGAGCTTGATTGACCTTGCCAGTGTGCTTTCAAGGCTTCTTGCCTGCCTTTTGAGCCAGATAGTTCAATTTGGCAGTAGCAAGATTTTGGCATTTGTGGCCACAGTGGATATGCCACTTACAAAACTAGCAAATAGTCCCAGGTGCACACTTGTAGCTCTTAGACATTGTAAACAGTGCCAAATTGGCTGCTGGGGCTTCAGGATGACATTTCCACTGGGTTTCTTCAATCAGAAATACCTTCTTGAACTTCTCTTTATCCAATGACTAAAATAGAAGCAAAGACAAGGCAAAGTGCAAGTATTCCTTGCTCAGAGAGTGCACCATGGCCATACAAATGAGCTCATTGTCCAAATCAGTGATGATGTATGGTTTGGAGTCTTTTGGGCATAGTTCTTGGATCTTGGACATGGAATTCTCAATTCTAGCAACCAGAGAACTCAAAGACTCTTTAGGATGCTTTTAGATGAAGAAAAAGTCATCTCAAGCATTGAATCAAGCTCTTGGGCATTGTTGGAGGTGGATAGAAGCAAGAGTTGACCAGATTTTAACAGGGTTGTCCTAAACTGCCTTAATATGCATCCTTTGCTTTGTAAAGAGGGTGAGGTAGAGTTCTCCAGCTGCCTTGTCTGCTTAGAGGTCCCACTTGAGCTAAGCATCTGATTTAGAGTTTTCAAAATGCTTTTCTATCCCATTGATTATGGTCCAGAGTCTCTTGGTGCACAGGTATGCCTTTATTTTGCCCTTCAAAGTGGTGTAGTTAGAGGCAGTGAGTTTGAACACAGAGGGAGTGGTCTTTGCATCGTTCTCAGCCATTGTATGGGGGATAGAAGGTAATAAGGAGTGGAATGGGTGAGAATCCAACAAGTAAAGAGCAGAGAGTGATAGAAAGTGAATTAGGCATGAAAATTTTGTGCAGAGGTATTTGAAAGTAAATACAGCCTGTGAAATGACCTAAAGCACAGGGCTTATAACCTATTGAGCTTACCACTCATGCTCAGTGTTAGAAACTAATGTATTGCAAGTAATGTACCACACACCTTGTGCTCAATATTAAAAACTAAGGAAAAAAGCAACACTGAGCACATACAAAGGGTAAACACTACAAACAAACAGACACAATACAAAACACAGCTCAATTAGCTGGAATGTGCTCATAGTAAATGCTAAGAGTGCTATAAGTGTTAAAAGAGCAATGAATGCGAAATAAGCAATATAAAAGGTGCAAGGGCATCAATACTAACAGTAATTGCACAGCCAGTGTCAATGTGGGGTTATATGAGAAGTGGCACCTGTATTGGCAATCCAGTCAGCACTGACAGAGAGTAGAAGAGGATAAAGCACATCAAATGGATTATAAATGCATATACTTGCATTTCTGGTGAATTCTAACACTTATTGTGAATCTGCTCAGACACTTGTATGATTTCTTTCTTTTCCTCTTATCTTATCTTATCTTTCAGATCATGTGATCATTTCACATCTTCACATATTCACAAGGTCACATGATACTTTCACCTTTTCACATGACACCTGCATGTTCAGAGTCATGCTTCAACTTCCATTCTGCCATATCATGCATTTAGCATGCATTGTGCTTCTTTACATGCACATCAGACATGGCATGCTTCTTTTTCATTTCTGCTGGCTTCTTTTGCTTCTCTTCCATTTAATAGAAGCCCAGCTTTAATTATCATTACTTTTTTTCTCATGCACTGCTTGGTCTGTGCACATGTACCAGTAGTATATAAAGGGACTGTATTTGGCTATTGTCCCTTGGTCTAATCTACTTGGATATTCACCTGCAAAGAAGTGAGTCCACTTAAAATTACCCTCTATATCTACACCTCTCAGTCCAGCAAGATCAAGCCCTGCAGTGGTAGAGCATTTATCCCCTGCCAAGTATCATCATCAGTATGCATAATCATTCTAGCTCTTTGTTTTTCAGTGTTTCACCTTTGCAGTTGCAACACTTAGATTAGGCTACTTACACTGCCTGGCTATGTCTAGTGTCCAACCCTCCTAGTACCCTTTTTTCATACTCCAGTCTCCCTGAGGAGATTGTGATCCAGCCTGCTGTTGAGCCTTTCACTCCAGCACTCTTTATTCAAGACAGAGCCTTCTTGGTCAACTTCAATGACCACCCAGCTCAAGCATCTCAAAAGTGGACCATAGAGGCCCTCCTTTGCCAGTATTTTTCTACTTCCACTATATAAGCCACTCCCTCTCTCAAAGAAGGAGAGATCCCTAAATGTCTTATCCATCCCAACTCTCTCATTGAGCATTATCTTGCTCATCTTGATTCTATCCCACTTACTGCTTATACTGATATTCATCAATGTTTCTATGAAGAACCTGTAGACATAGGAGCTTGGAATAGGTGGTGTGTAGCCACACATTTTACTTAGCACACTTACATGTTTTTCACCAAACATGAACACAAGTCAGTTGTCAATACAACCATTGAGTTAGAGAAAGCTTAAAAGAAGATAAAGGCACTTAAAGAGAAGAAGGAGCTTCACTGATGACATCTTGAGTTACTTAAAGCTAAGAAATGTTATCCCACTCATAAAACCCTTTGTCTTTGAAACTGTACCATATCTCAAGTTGAGTAAACATTAAAAGATACATTTAGAAGACTTTGAATATCACTGTTTTTCATCAAGTCTCACTATGGGAGCTTCCAAGAACCAGGGGAAGGGTATGATGTGGAAAACTCAGACTCTATAGAACAACCAACTGGGCTTTACAACTCAGAACATTTCAATTTACCTGACACACCACCATTAGAAACAAGATCTTTCTCTTCTCCACCACAACCTCCTAACAAAATGTCTATTCAACAACAACTTGTTGATGTTTTGCAGCAGATGGCTCATATTATGGCTAATATGAATGCCACAAACAGCCAAAAAGATGTCACAAAGAAAATTGCAGATTTAGAAAACTAGAATGATAACAAGTCAACATTTTGACTCTGGATGACAAAAGTAGAACTTTGGGAATCCATGCAACAATGGGGTTCTGATAAGCTTTGAGTAGTCACAATACTCTCATGTTTAGAAGGATATGTGCAAACATTTGCTAGAACTCAACTAGAAGAGTTTATGAAACAAAAAGGTTAGCTGCAAACAGATAAAGACCAGAATGAGATTCCAGGAACTACTAGAGGAGATCTAGCATGGCCAATGTTCCTAGGCCTTAAATGTTAATTTACAAAACATTTTCAAATCAATAGCTTGGCACATAAAGTATTGCATTGGTTAAAATGTTACTCACAACAAGAAAAAAATACCTTTGAGTGGGTAAGCTGCTTTCACCTCATGGTAAAGGAAGTAGAAATCTCTGATGACTACATGCTATCAATAATGAAAAGAATGTGTTGAACTTATTGGACTGGCAGTACCAAGCTGCCATCTACTAGCTACAAGTAGATATTACCATACTATAGCACACATACAAATACTGTACAAAGTGCCCCTATAGTTTGCTTCTAAGTGAAATAAATGTGATTCCACTATACAGTAGATTAGATAAACACTTATACCTGTATATAAGAGCCTCCAGCTCTGCATTTAATATATAGGAAGTTCTCTACTCTCCTTCCACCATCTCTGGTGAGTTCAGAGGGTTCCTTTTCTGTTATGGCACCCTAGTGGTTGCCCTAACCTTGGTTTAAGAGGTTATGAGCTCCAAGAGGCCAGATCAGCGTGCCCCTATATGGGAGCACTGTGATCAGAACCTCTTAAACTTACCAGACATGATCTAGGCAATGGCACAGCGATTATGCTGTTTGCATTGAATGCAATCAAACCCCTGCCCCCAAAATGGGCTATGGAAACATGGGTCGATCAACAAAAGGATTCACTCCTTTTTACCTCTACTCTCATCCTGCAAACCTTTGCTGATGAAAACTTTGTCTACTGACACACCACACTCAACCTTATCCAATTAATATGTTCAATGCACTGTTCAATGCCATCCCCATCCTCAACAAAACCAATTACCTTGAGTGGACTCAATGTATTGAGGCCTATGTCCTCACCCTTGGAAATGCATGGGTCATTCAAAAGCCTCACCTCTCCCTTGTGACTGCAGAAGTCAAGCAGTTAAACATCAACAGCTAGGATATAACCAACAGCAAAGTCATCAGATACATATGCCTGCACCTCACACTAAGCATCAAATACAAATTCATTCAACACACCATCAACAAAGATCTCCTTACCAAGATCCAAAAAGAGTATGGGACTCCTGACATTGCAGCCATCTACTCTGAGTTTAAATAGCTTCTCGATCTCCATGTCCCCTATAATCAGCACCCAACTCTTGTCTTTGATAAGATGGCCACCCACTTCACATGACTCCAGGCTCACTCCTACTCATTCAATGACAAGTATCAAGTCCTTATTGCCCTCACCAAGCTTCCCTCCTCAATGGAGGTGGTAGCTCAATTCTTTGCTCAAGACTTCTCTATCTCATCCAAGAAACTCTTGAACATCTGCAAGGCCACGATTCTCTCATGAGAGCAATGATTGCATAGCTGCACTCACATTAGCTGACACTCACACTTTGACCACCAATCATCTGTGTGCAAAATCTCCGCAGTAAAACACAAACCTCAATGTGATCCATTCTATCAATCCCAGAAGCAATCTGGGAGCCCCAAGAATCAACCCAATGACCAGTCAGGCCCCAATCAAGGTTACCAAGAACAGAAGAAGCCTGCCAACAAAGCCAACAAGGGCAAGAAGAAAGCCCAAGATGGCCAGCAAGGCCATTCCAACCAGCTCACGTCCACTGTGGACAAATTCTTTACTCTTATGTCACCAGCTGTTGCTGACTCTGTCCTTGCACAGAACCTGCACACTCTCGCACATCATGTAGCCACCACCCAATATAGACCCCTAGCCTTTGTGCAAACCCATCACTCAATGTCCCTCACACATCACATGGGCATTACCTCATCTATTGAGACAGTCCACTCCTTGGACATAGTGGCTGCTACTATTGCACCACTGGACAAACCTGCGACTAAAATGGTTGCAAACCTGTCTGTCTGACTACCTGCACATGTGCATGCCAAGGGTGCTGCATTTTTGCAGTCCCTAGTCACACCTGTTGTCACCTCAAATGATTCAGTTGCCTCAATGACCCCTGTCAAATATAACGCACACTCTTATGCTAGTGTTGCCCCCTCCTCTGTCTTCCGCTGCCATGCATGCTCTCTCAGCATCAAACAGCAACAATCTGACAGCATGACCAATGAAGCTAATGTCACATCCACATTTACCTTCATTCTTGACAAACTGGGTCTCTCCAAACAGGCCTGAACATCTTTCTATCACAAGGCCAGTGCTTGAGATGACCAAGATGCTGTAGACATCTATGGAACAGATGGAGAGATGGGTCAAGATGAGGTTGACCTACTTGTGTTGTATACAGGTGATATGAACTTCATTGCACTCAATGCAGGTGATATTTTTGAAGCAATCAAAGTATTTGACAATGAGGAAATGGACTCTTGATCAGTCCACACCTCATCACACCTGAGTTCATTCACTAACTCCTATTCCATTGCAGATTCTGCAAAATGTGGTGATATGAATATAGTAGATACATTTATGTATATGTATTCTACTAAGAATGAATCATGCCCTCATGGGCTTTCCTACTCAGGCTGCACAAAATGTAAGGGAAAGAAACCCTCCTTGGAGAAAGATAACCACATGTGGGTTATAGATTCAGGGGCCTCCTCCCACTTTACATACTGCAAGAATGATTTTGCAGAATATCAGGAGGTCAATGATC
>JBBPKD010001061.1:0-12071 GCA_038089075.1 Singerocomus inundabilis
TTTATGACCTTATCTAATCTCCTTGGTCATGTGATTACCCTCCGTCCCTTCACACCATCATGCCCCTCCTTTCACATGATCACAATCTTATCTTATCTCCTCTTCACTCTTTCACGCCTTCACCAATCACCCCTAACCCCCAATCATACCTGCAGGCTACCATGCCTCCTCCTCACCTCCCATTCCTGATCTGATCGGTCATGACCCTGCAAGATCCTAGATGGATCTCTGCCACAATCATCCCCCTGATCTTTCACATCTTGTGATTGATCTTCCATTTCCTATTCTAGCTATGCCCTTCCATTCTGATCTTCTTAGGGCTAGCCTTACCTTTACAATGAGGTCAGCCTTACTGCTATCTCATGGACATAACCTTTTACCTTAACATAGCATACATTAATTACTGTATACCCTAGACAACGCACAGCTTGGTCTGTGCACCATCATGTACTATATATAAGGGGTTATGAGTTGGCTGGTGTCCCCCCAGCCTAATCCACTTGTTACCTCTTCTACTCTGCTTGCAAAGGTGGCCTAGTGAAGTACCCTACAAGTAGCAGACGATTATTCGCCTGCCTGCCAGCAATGGTACCCAGGAGTGAGATTGTCTGGAGATGAAGCCATCCCCACTCCCATCCAGTCCAGCCAGCCAGCAAGCTTGTATCCCAGGTCAAGATACCTCCCAATCTTATCAGTATGCAAACCATTCATTGCATCTTATTTAACCAGTTACCAGAGAAGCCCCGGACAGGCCAGAGGCATAGCGCCTTAAGGGTAGTTCCCTCCAGATAACTACGTGATCACCCAAGGGTATAGTTATTGCCCGCTCACGATTACACTGTCACATAGGTGCCAGTGTTAGGAGGAAGACAGAGACTAGCTGCAACAGTGCTATGTTTATTATAGAGATGCAATAGTTCTCTAGGAGTTCCTTAGTGGAAGCTAGTATCCGACGACAGCCCTTTCCTTTATCCGCACCCTCATTCCTACTGTCCAGCACTCCTTTATCCAACACTCATGGTTATTGCCCTGTAGCAAGAGTACCAGGTCGCCCGACAGGACATGGTGGTTTAGGTTAGGCAGTGTAGCTCACTTGCACTTGCAACAATGGTGGTGGGGTCATGTGATAGGTCACATGATTGGGAGTACTCTGAAGGTCACATGAGGTTGCATGTGACAAGAGACATGGATGGTGAGGTACATGAGTCTAGAGAGACAAGTGTAGCGAGTATAGCAAGAAAAAGGTAGTCAGGGCACAAGTTGTAACATTAACTGGAGATAAAGCCACTCCTCCACTTCCCCAGTCCAGCCAGTTGTTCAAGCTCATATTCCAGCAACATCCAGTCCCAGATATTGCAGTATGCAATCCAGTCATTTAGTGTTTACTAATTTATTATCCAGAATGGGCCATTGTGCCTAAGGGTGATTCCCTCCAGATAATCATGCAATTATCCAAGCACCCAGATGTGGTATGTTTATGATTATGCTGTCATACAGATGCCAGTATTAGAAGAAAGACAGAGCCTAGTTGCAAGAGTACTAGTGCTATCATAGTGGTGCAATAGTCCACTAGAAGATCTCATTATAGTGGGTCTCCCTAACATCTGCCCCCTTTCTCATTCTGCATCCCCCTCTTTGCTATCCAGCACTCTCCTCTCCAACATCTTAGATTCATTCCCTGTAGCAAAAGTACCAGGTCACTCAATAAGACACAGTGGTTTAGGGTTAGGCAGTGTAGCTTCCTTGCATCTGCAATATTATCTATGATTACTTCATCAAAAACAACACCTTTAAATCCACACAATGCCCCTTCTTACCCTTGGGAGATAATATCAATCAACATTATTAATCCACTTCCAGAATCTAATGGCAATAATGCAATATTGACAATTGTTGACAAGTTTTTAAAAATAATCCACATCTTTCCAGTAACAAGTTCTATTACAAGCAAAGATGTCATGATGATTTTCCATGATGAAATATTCAAATTACATGGAATTCCAAAAATGATCATTTCAGATAGAGATCCTCAATTTGTCTCAAGTTTTATGAAAGACTTGTATATGCTCCTGCAAATACAAGCAAACCTGTCAATAGCATATCATCCTTAAACCAACAGTCAAACAAAGAGAATAAATAGGGAAGTCAAATAGTATTTCAGAATATACTGCAATTATTAACAAGATGATTGGGCTAAATGGCTTTCAATGGCAGAATTTGCACACAATTAAAAGATTTCATCATTTACCATATTCTTACCATTCATGCTGAACTATGAACACATTTCAACAATTGAAGTTGAAAGAAAACTCAAAGTTAAAAATTGTTATGAACTTATGATTATCTTACTCCCTGATCATGTGACCACTTTGTCCCTTTACACTATCACACCCTCACCTTGTCACATCTTCACATCTTCACTCTCTTCATCTCTTCACAACATCACACTGATTACCCCTAACCCTCAGTCATTACCTATAGGCATTCTTGCCTTCTTCATTACTGCCTTCCCTAATCAATCAGTTATGACTCTGCAGAACCCTTGATGGAATCTCTGCCATGATTCCCTCCTTGATCTTTCACACTTTGTGATTGATCTTCCATTTCTTCTATTCCTGCTTTGCCCTTTCATTCTGATTTTCTTAGGGCAAGCCTTACCTTTATATTGAGGCTAGCCTAGCTGCTACCTCATGGACTTTACCCTATACCCTAGCATAGCCTACCTTAATGTCCATATACCCTAGACCCTTCTGTAACCATATATAAGGGGTTATAAGTTGGCTGGTGTCCCCTTAGCCTAATCCATTTGTTACCTCTCCTACCCTATCTTAGTTGGTGGCCTAGTGAAGTACCCTACAAATAGCAGAGCATTATTTACCCACTTGCCAGCAATGGTGCTGTTATAGAACATAGTTAATGAACTTTTTCTTTTTCTTTTTCTTTTCTTGTCCTTGGTCACATGACTTCCCTCCATCCCTTCACTTGTCACATCTTCACCAAGTCATGTTGGTCTCTCTTCACCTTTTCACTCTTTCATGATATCACACTTCACAGTGTCACATCTTCACATCTTCACAGATGCACACATCAAGATCTTCTTACAGTTATCTCCATTCTCCTCTCCTCATGGTTCATGCATGCATATGATGCATCTTCCATTCCTCAATCACCTTATACAACCCTCAAGGCTTTCATATCTGCCTTCCCTGAAGATCTACAATTATAACCCTGCAAGATCCATCTGGATCTCTGCCACAATATATTATATCTTATGATTTCTTCCTTGATCTTTCACATCTTATAATCAATCTTCCATTTCCTTATTCTTGCAATGCAGCTTGCTTCTGATCTTCTCACTGCTTTGCCTTGCCTTTATATCAAGGTAACCTCACCAGTGCCTCATGGACTATTACTTTACCCTAAACTCTTACTCCACTAATACCATATATAGAAAAGCACAGGTTGGTCTGTGCTCACTTCTGTAACATATATAAGGGGATTATTGTAGGCTGTAATCCCCCAGTCTAATCCACTTTGTTCTATCTGCAATCCTGGTCCTTAACTGGATTGGCCTTGTAGCTCTTGAGCTTAGTAAAGAACTAAGTTGCCTCACCTCTGTGTGTAGGAGTGAGTAGTCTGGAGATGAAGTGACCACCCTTCTCTCTTCCTAGCCAGCTAGCCAGTTTTTTGCCTTAGTGGCATTCTCTGATGTTAGCCACTGTTCAGCTCAGTGCATTCAATGCAATAGTCTCTCATTTGTGAGACAGGGCATGTTATCCTCTAATGTTTTCAAGATATTCCCATGTCAAGGCTAGATGCATAGATATAAAAGTATGTTCCAGCTTGCTCTGTGCTTACTAAGGTATTCTTTCAGGAGAGAGCCACAACTCTATAAACTGGTTGCATTACCTGCATGGTTATAAATAATAGCACATAGTAAGATGCTCCTATGGCAGAAGACCTAGGTTCATCCTTGATAGAATAACACCCTTATAATCAGTTCTTGTTGTGGATGTAAGGGAGCTACACTGCCTAACCCTAAACCACTGTGTTTCATTGGGTGACCTGGTACCTTTGCTACAGGGTGTGAACCTATAAGTGTCAGAGGAAGAAAGTGCTGGACAGCATTATGGGAAGTGCAGGATATAAGAGAGGGGATGGACATTGGGGGGACTCACTACAACAAGATCTCCTAGCAGACTATTGCACCACTATAGTAACCACAGTACTCTTGCAACTGGGTTCTGTCTTCCTCCTAATACTAGTGCCTATGCAACTAGCATAATCATTGATGTGCCTTGGGGTGAGAAGTCTGGCACTTGGGTAATTGCATGGTGAACTAGAAGGAACCACCTTGTCATAGTTGATATAGAGTACCACCCTAGGTGCTCTGGCCTTCTGGAATATCTGGTTAAATATAAAGAACAAGTGTGCAATGTACTGGATGATGTTACATTTCTCTTTTCCTTTGTACAAATATCTAAATGAGCACACTACTTCATTTCTCTACATGACTCATATCATAGTGTGCCTCTTACCATTTCTCATCTTATCATATGCTGACACTTCTATGCCTTCATCATGCCATCACCTGTACTTCTCTATTCTGCTCTTCATGTCCATGTACAGCTTGGCAGCACCTTGATTAGCTACCTTTCTTTTATTGGTTGATATACTTAGTCTTGTCATAACTCATTCAATCGCATCATGACTCATGCCACACTGCATGGTCCATGCATGACTTCCCTACATATATAAACCAGTGTACAGAGTACCCATACTCTAGCTTTTGTCTTCCTTGCTATATGCATTGTACCCCTGTGTCCAAATAATACTACTTGCTTTACTTTTCATTCTCAACCACATACTCATTGATCCCATATGTACAATGTGTATCTTAGGCAACTACTTGGGTTACACTACATGCCAGACCCCTCTTCTTCAAACCTCAGTGCTTACTCAGTAGAGTCATCTAACCCAAGGGCCTACACTTGTCCCTCCAGATTCAAGCATAACAAAAGACAAAAGCTACTCTTCAACAATGCCTAGTTCTATCTAGCACAGAACACCACCCACCACATCCAATCCTCAGTGTCCCACAGTGAACCTGTTCTGGTCACCAAGAACCTCTCATGCCCTAGTGCAACAGTCATCTCCTGAAAAATCAGAGAACCCTTTGCCCAACCCAACAGAGTCCAATAATGAAATCACTCTGTTGGATCCCACCATCAAAACCATCATACAAGGCCTTAGTCATGCACTATTGGCACAAGCCTCTATCTCAAGAGAGCCAACTCCACCATCCCCTGAACTCAAACATTGACATCTTCTATTTTCCCCCATTAACACCTCTACCACTGCACCAATGGCAAATAAACCCATGGAACTCCATCTTGGCACTCCAGAACCCTTCAACAGAGATTACCAGAAGGCCCTCCCATGGCTTAATATGGTAATCTTCTATCTAGACATCAACTTCAACATATACAACAACCACCTGAAGAAGATAGCATATGTCCTCTAAAGAGTCCACTAAAACATGGACCAAAAACTTTTGAACTCAAGCCTATGATTATAACACAGGTACCATTCACATGGGAATCTTCAATGACTTCCAAAAGGCATTCCAATTAGCCTTCCAACACCATGACATGGTAACCAATGCCATCCACTGGCTTACCCACACTCATATGAAATTTGACCAAAAGAAGAAAGCCTATAAATCCAGTATCACCAAATACAACACCACATTCTTCAACAAGACATTCAAAGCAGGAATAACTGAAGACCATGTCCTAATCAGATATTACTCAGTGGGAATCCCCATTCCCATCATGCATCAAATCCTCTCTATGGAGAAAGTACTCACTGACATTGAGAAGTGGAAGAAATGAGCAGTTTCCTACATTTCTCAGAATGAGTAAGCTAACCAGATCACCCAACAGTCTACCAACCCTTGCACACCCCACTACTACAAACCTGCCATAACCACCAAGGACTTCAATGCTATGGATGTAGATGCTGTTAGGGTCAGTAAACTAACCCCAGCCAAATGCAAACATTGTCAAGAGCAACAACTCTGTTACTGCTATTGTAAACCTGAGCATACAAGCACCCAATGTACCACTTTCAAAAAAAGTATGTTGACTCCTTTATAAACAAAGAAGACTTGGGTAACTAAACAGGAGAAGTTACCTTTCCTTAAAGAAATGTTCAATAGTGAGGATAAAAACAGGGAGAAGGCAGAGGTTAGAAAGATTTTGGGTTTTTAAAGAGAAAAACATTAAAGATGCAAGTGTCTCCTCTCCATACCATTGCCAATGTACTATCACAAAATAGAAATTCCATGAACTTACCCATAAAATTTCTCACAGCAACTAAAAGTGTCACCACCCATGTCTTAATTGACAGTGAAGCCAAAATCAACTATGTTAATTGAGACTTTGTATGAAAACACCAGATTCTTCTACAACAACTCGAAAATCCCATCCGAATAGCCAACATAGACTCATTCTTCAACAAGAAGGAATTGGCAAAGTATAAAGTGACCCACTATCTAGTGATAGAACCATTCATTCACCAAGTAGAATTCATAGTTATTCACTGTGGAACAAATAACCTAATTCTAGGAATGCTCTGGCTTTAAAAACACAATTTGAAAATTGACTGAATAGAGAAAGTAGCCACTCTCTGAAAGTCCACTGATGACACACAACTCTATAGAAGGAACTGAGAAGAATATTTTATCAAGATAAATCATAAACTCACTGCTCACCAACCACCACCCTGACATATCAATATGGTCAAGGAACATGCTGACCACTTCCTCAACTATCTGCAATGCAGATCCATCAAAGAAGAACTTACTAGAACTGTAGTGCAGGCACAATACTTCCTCCAATGAGTCTGTAAGATTGGATATCAGTTTCTCAGAGCTACTACCTCTACCCAACTTGCAATAGACACCTTACCCACCAAAGCCAAAACCACTCTTCCCCTGGAATATCAATGATATGCTCCCCTACTGAAAATGATCAAATGCCCCCAACTCATCCATACAACCATGAAATCAACTTTAAGAAATCCTTTCAACTGAAGATAGAAAAGTTGTACCCACTAAATCTTGAAGAATGAAAAGCAACCAAAGCATTTCTCAACAAGAACCTAGCCTCAGGAAAGATACACCCTTCCAAATCTCCTCAAGCCTCCCCCTTCTTCTTTGTCAAAAAGAAGAATGGGAAATTATGACCTTGTCAAGACTATCACTATGTTAATGAACACACCATCAGAGACACCTATCCATTACCCTTAATCTCTGACTTAATTGACAAACTAAAGGATGCCAAGATCTTTACCAAGTTTGACATAAGATGGGGATATAATAATGTATGAATTAAAGAGGGTCATCAATGAAAAGCCACTTTCATTACTTATAAAGAACTATTTGAGCCAACAGTAATGTTCTTTGATTTATCCAACTCACCTGCCATGTTTCAGCACTTTATGCATGACTCCTTCCATGACCTTATTGCAGAAGGATGGCTGGTAATCTACATGGACAATCTTCTAATTTTCTCACCCAGTCAGAAAACTCATGATGAAAGGACAAAGCAGGGCCTTGCTCACATGAAAGAACTTAATCTCCACCTCAAACTGGAGAAATGCAATTTCAATAAAAGTGAGGTCAACTATCTCAGCATGATTGTAAAATCAGGGTCTATAGTGATGGACCCAGTAAAACTTGATGGAATTGCCAAATGGCTCACCCCTAACACAGTAAAAGAGACACATTCTTTCCTAGGTTTTGCAAATTTCTATTGAAAGTTTATTCCAGGTTATTCTAACATTGTCAGACCATTAATCAAACTAACAAAAAAGGACCAAGCATGGCAGTGGACCCCCCAATGTGAGAATGCATTCCAACAACTGAAAATGCTCTTTTTATTGAAACCAGTTCTTGCATTTCCTGATATAAGTAAACCTTTTGTTATTGCTACTAATGCATTGTTAGTAGCATTCAGCAGCATACTTATGCAATAAAATGACCATGGCCAACTCCAACCCTGCTCCTATATTTCCCAATCATTTTCACTGGTGGAATGAAATTATGACATCTATGACTGAGAACTCCTTGCAGTCATTTGAGCCCTCAAAACCTGATGACACTACCTCATTGGAGGTTCCATCCCAGTCCTGATTCAAATGGACCATAAAAACCTCACCTACTTCCACAAAGCACAGAAGCTAAACCATTGACAGGCCAGATGGCTTCTTGACCTTGCTGACTTTGACCTCCAGCTTGAACATGTACCCAGATCTTAGCTCTCTGCCCCTGAAACCCTTTCCAGAAGGCCAGATCACAGAACTACCCCTAATGACAACACTCATGTCACCCTTCTTTCACTGTCCCTTTTCATCAACCTCATAGACATGGAACTATTCTCATAACTTACAGATGCCACCACCATTGATCCCACTGCTCTCAATATCCTTCAACAATTGGAAAGTTCCATACTGGCCTTTCTTTGTTTACACCTAGCCTCTTTTCAGTCTTTACACAGACTTCTTCTTTACAAAAACTGTTGTGAATCTGCTCAGACACTTGTATGATTCCTTTTTTTCTTTATCTTATCTTATCTTTCAGATCATGTGATCATTTCACATCTTCACATCTTCACAAGGTTACATGATACTTTCACTTCTTCACACTGTCACCTTTTCACATTTCACTCTTTCACATGGCACCTGCACATTCAGGGTTATGATTCTTTTCCATTCTGCCACACCATGCATCTAGCATGTGTTGTGCTTCTTGCCATGCACATCAGGCATGTCATGCTTCTTTTCATTTCCATTGGCTTCCTTTCTTCTATTCCATTTGATAGAAGCCTTTTGTTGCAAGTGCAAAAGAGCAAGCACTGAAACTAAAACTGGAATGATAAAAGTGTACTGTTGGTAGTGTTTCTGGTTATTCTCAGAGGATCTTGTATCACCACTACAGGGCTACTGGCTGGACTGGTAGAGGTAGTAGAGAGGGTAATCCCTATAGTGTGATCTCACTCCTTTGCAGGTGAATAATCAAGTGGATTAGGCTGAGGGACAACAGCCAAAACACTGTCCCTTATATAATACTGGTACATACACACATACCATGCAGTGCATGGGTAAAAAAGTAGATGGTAATTAAAAGGAAGGCTTCTATCAAATGGAAAAGAAGAAAGGAAGTTGACAGAAATGAAAAGAAGCATGCCATGCCTGATATGCATGGTAAGAAGCATCACACATGTTAGACACATGGTGTGGCAGAATGGAAGAGAAGCATGATCCTGAACATGCAGGTGCCATGTGAAGAAGTGAAATGTGAAGAGGTGAAAATGTGAAAGTATCATGTGACCTTATGAATATGTGAAGATGTGAAATGATCATGTGATCTGAAAGATAAGATAAAGAAGAGAAAGAGAATCATGCAAGTGTCTAAACAGATTTATAACACTTCCCCCCTCTCAATGCTCAGCTTCCAGATAAGCAAGTAAGATTTTCATATGGCTTAAATAACATGCTAAATGATATGCCTAAAACCCGCAGTGGTTGTAAAGCAGAAGGAAAATGTTTGTGAAACAAAGTAACCACTTTTCATGCATTGGCTAGGTGAGCAGCTGGTTCCCAAGTGCAATCTAAATCAGACCAGCCTTTCCAATGAATCAGATAATGCAATTTGCTGTTTTGCAGCTTTGTGTCCACAATATGATCAACTTCATACTCTTCATCACCTTTTTCCATAACTACCACAGCATCTGGCTGTATCAGTGTTTGACCAGATACTGGTTTGGTAAAAGGTTTAATACAAGAGATATTCACAACCAGGTGAATACACATTTTTGTGGGAAGTTTCAATTGAATGGCTCCAGGCATTGTTCATTCAATAACATAAGGACTGATCCATTGTTGAGTAAGCTTTGCAGATGGATAAGGAAGGCACAAATGTTCAGTAGACAGCCAAACTTGTTGGCCTATTTCTGGAATAAAGGTTACCATGGGATGAGCTTTATTAAGCATCTTTTGCCTAGTATTGGCTAAAGTGTGCTGAACCTCATGAGCCTTTGCACAATCAATGCCAAATGGTGAGTCCACATTTGTAAAACCTAAATGTGGGAAATAATTTTGAGTCACCTGGAAGGGTATATTGCTAGTTGCAGAGTGTTACGATTCGTCCTCTGACTACTCTTTTCCTTGCTACACTCGCTACACTTGTCTCCCTAGACTTGTGTATCTCACTGCCATTCGTCTCTTGCATCACAGGCAACCTCACGTGACCTCTAGAGTACCTTTGATCATGTGACCTATCACATGACTTCCCCACTGTCGACCCCTAGACTCCCCATTTGTCTAGACACCCATGACTTCCCATTGACTCATCCTATGCTCTTCTAACTGCATAATCCTCATCTCTCTAGCGACCCCTGTGCTAGATCATCACCTACGACATTGTGCTCCTGCCACACATCCTCGCAAGACTTCCTTGTCACATGCCCCATTACGTGCCTCACCACCAGATGCTCTCAAGACCAGCCTTACCTTTTGTCACATGCCAATCATGTGCCTCATGTCTCACATCTCCTAGTCTTACCCCTAGGCCTCCCTTGAGTCATACCTCGTCACCAGTACAGTGCACCCCACTGATACTATCAGGGCTTCCTCTTTGGACCTTCCCCTCCATACCCTGATGAGTCCCACTTGTTTCACCATTCTGTTTATTTGATATTTGCTTTACTCAGTCAATGGCTCCTCCACTGTCTCCTTCATCCCCTGTCTGTGACAGTGGTGTAAAACAAAAGATCTCCTTGGTGTGTACAAGGAGTGTCAGTAGTAGGTGAAGGAACAATAGGCTCGTCCCAAAGGGATTCAAGAAGAGAAGAAAATAAAAGGTGAACATCTGGACTTACTTTCCCTTCTAATAATTGGTACTAAATGTCTACTCCTAAGCTCTATAGGCAGTAGGTCTGAGTGCAGAGTGTCCGGACTGTAGAATAGTGCGAATGAAGTGTCCGGACGTATATTTCAATGACTAGGACTTGTGAAAAGGAGTACCGGGCGCAGATCTGATGAATTCGTAGTTTTTCGGTCCCCGGGGAACTGTATATCGAGTGTACATACACCCGTTTATAGTCCGGGCACACCCGGGACTTATGTAAGCAAGGTACTGACTGATGCTTAAGTAATAAAATGTGTCTGGATGCAAATGCGATGAAAATCAGTGAAAAGGGTGTATAAAAAGCATATAAAATGACCGGTAAGTGAAATGTAATAGGACCGGACCTATGTACCGGTGGTCCGGACATGTCCGATGGTGGTCTGGACGTATGTAGCATAGTTATAAGTCAGGGGAAATAAAAGGGGTCACTCACCAAAAGATTTACTAGACATAGGACTTCTTGGGGACATGGACTATGAGTGTATGATCAAGTTCTGTAGGTCTGGACATATTGCACTGGTCCGGACATATGCTGGACACATGGCAGTGAAGGGGGATGACCTGGACTATGCACCTGGATGAAGAAATAGGCCTATACCACTATAAGGAACATTGGTTCCTTATAGTGGCCCCTAAACCCATTGTATGCTTTATCTTACACACAGTAATCCCTATGCCCATCCCCTTTACCCTGTTCATGGTCTGTGCACCATCCCTGCACCTATATATACCCAAGCCCATAGCTACTTGTACCTTAGCTTTGTTCTACCTTCGTACTGGACTCAATATCCTCGTACCTTGGCATAGCACTTAGACAGGCTCCCTTGTGTACTCGCAGTGCACATTGTACCTTTGAATATAGCTTGCAATGTATTTGCTTGCTTCCCTCCTTGCTTGCTAGCCTTCTCGTCACTCAGTAAGACCCAGCAAGAACCTCTATTGACTTAGGGGTTATCTCAGAGTTCCCTTGGGCCCTAGATGAGTAGAGCCACTCAGTTCACTTGCTAACGGCTAGTAGGAGCCCCTGTCGTCCTCTCTGTCATCTCAAGTCCACCAAAGAGTCTTAGCAAGGTCTACACCCGACCCTATCCAGGCCAGG
>JBBPKD010001062.1:0-12065 GCA_038089075.1 Singerocomus inundabilis
TGGCACGGTGGTGACCTTGGTACGTGGCCTCTCTCTTCCCCTTTACAAGCGAACAAGGCAATTCAGAAACTGTTCTTCTGTTCGTTTCCTTCAGTTTTCGCGCAGAAAAGTCCAATGAGTGCTTTCTACGGATGGTGTTACTTCTCTTGCATAGATATGCATGCTGTATATATACTTCTTGGACTTGGAGTGCAATGTCGATGAGGATATGATGATACTTCGTGCCCCCCTATGGTGATGGGAAAGCAAACGTGCCAGTGCCATCTCACGGAAACGTAAAACGCTGGGCAAATGCGCACTGCGACGACCAAAGAGGCTGGAGCATCAGTAGTATTTTGCTTTGTTGGATTCATTGGCTACAACTTGGAAAAAGTTCAAATCCCGAAATGTTTTCCGCAGTACTGGCGGTCATATCATTGCCGCACTGCCACTACTGATGCCGAGGCGGAGCCTGAATTTCTATGATGTCGGTGATGTGTTGCATCCTCTTTGCCGAGTCTTGCCACTGGTTTCCGAACCCGGACTTGGAAAAACAGTGCACGTTCGCAGGCGCTCTATCGACTTGCACTGCACTGTGAAACACTCCCTCAGTGACGTGCGCCCTTTGAGTTAGCTGCTACCTCACGTCAAGATAATGAATGCGATGGCGCCATCGGACGTAGCTTTTGTCAGCCTGAACTCGGCTCCCATTATGTCCTCAACTCGAAAAATTGTGTGGCCTGTTTCGCACCATGCCGTGATAATCACTTCACCACGAGGCTACTCCATATCCATACATCTTCATGAACACTTATTTAAACCCGCTTAACTTTCGCAATTTTGCTTTTCGTATACGTCCTCTCCATTGTTCTTACCATGTCTGAGGGTATTTGGACGCACTCTTGGAAGACAAGAGATGACGAGGACAGTGCAGACCATGACATCGGTGAAAAGCAGTCCGTCGAGGAAGTTACGCATATCGACGTCGGTCCCGGTGGACTTTCTTTCGAGGAAGGTACGTTGGTCCGTGTGTTCGTGACCTTTCTTCGTCTTGATTCATTGCGTGTTTTTGTTAGACACTGCTGGAGGGCTTGGTCGTCATCTCGGCGTCACTTCATGCACTCTGATTATCGCCGGAACTATCATTGGATCTGGCATCTTTTCCACGCCATCCTCAATTCTGAGTGGTGTGGGCTCTGTCGGGGCGTCCCTCATGCTCTGGGTCCTCGGTTTCCTTCTCTCCTTCTGCGGACTGTTCATCTGGCTCGAATTTGGGATGATGTTTCCGCGGAGTGGTGGTGAAAAGGTATACCTGGAGGCTGTGTATAAGAAACCAAAGTACCTGGCGACGGTGATATTTGCTGCCAACGCGATCTTGCTTGGATTTACTGCAAGCGGGTGCATTGTGAGTCCCGAGCTGGATGTGGTTCGTGCGTCTGATGAGCTTGGTTCTGGCGACAGGTCTTTGCCAGCAGGTAAGCAGATTTTGTGCGATGCGCGTGTTTTAACGTCGCGCTAGTATTCTTGTTTCTGCAGGAAGGGTCCCAACAACTTGGTCGGAGCGTGGCATTGCTCTCGGAGGTGCGTCCAGGATTCCTATTTAGCATGGGCATGGGGCCAAACGTCATTCTTAGTAATGGGTTTTGTTACTCTTCTTCACGGTTTTACGCCACGAATTGGCGTATATCTCATGAACGTGCGGTGCAGTCATATATGCTGCGTTTACATAGTTCTAACGACATGGCACTTCAGTTGCTGACCATCTTCAAGATTATGATTCTTGTCTTTATTGTGGCAACGGGTTGGGTAGTATTATCGGGCAAGACACACATCACCAATCCACATGCCAATTTTGTCAATGCATTCGCTGGCAGCTCCCACCATAGTGGCGATGTGAGTGCTATCTAGGGAGCTGATCCGCAGTGATACCCACTGTGATGTACAGTATGCGACCGCAACTTTCAAGGTCCTATTTGCATACACGGGCTGGTCAAATATCAACTACGTACTCAACAACGTCCGGAATCCAATACGGACGCTCAAGATTGCTGGACCCCTCGGACTGGGTATCTGTGCTACTCTCTATATCTTTGCCAATATCGCGTACTTCAGCGCGGCGACCAAGGTGCATTGGTTCAGTCCATGTCCTACAGAGGTCGATATGACTGTTGTTCGTGATAGGCAGAGATTGAGTCTTCTGGGGTCACTGTGGCTGCTTTGTTCTTCAGGAATGTGTTTGGAATCAAAGCGGAGCGTGCGTTGAGTGTTTTTATTGCTCTCAGGTACGGTCTGTTTTATGCTTCCGTGTCCCCGTCCTATTTTTGAGAGCGTTTACTTCGGTACTGAAACATTGACTTCGACGGCGCAGTGCGCTAGGAGTGAGTTGACACGTATGAGATTGAATACCCTGTACTAATCTTACCTTAGAATGTCATTACCACCGTATGTACTCGTTCCTATGGCTATTCTCTTGAGACTGAAGCTCATAAACACGGATAGACGTTTACTGCTTCCCGCGTTAATCAAGGTAAGCACCCTAATCAACGTTTGAGGTTGATCTCAACTTCTTTTGCAACAGAACTTGCCAAGGAGGGAGTTCCCCTCCCATTTGGTAACAAATTTTGGGCGTCGAATTGGCCGACAGGAAAGACACCCATACCAGGACTGATTGTTCATTTGATTCCTACTGTGACTCTATAGTGTTGATTATTTATGGGGAATGTGCTGATCCATTGCGAATGCAGGTGATCGTGATCCTTGCACCGCCCATGAGTGTTGCGTATCCGTTTATATTAGATGTCGGGGGATACCCCAGTCAGATTATCGGCTTCTTCGTGGTCATAGTGGGTTGTCCTCACTTCAAGGCTCTCACACTCTCATGGCAATACTTGTACAGGGTCTCTTCTGGATGCGTTGGAAGCGGCCAGATATTCACAGGCCATTCAAGGGTAACAAACTTTTTCGGTAAGAGAAACTCGTGCTGACACACGTTGAACCAGTCTGGCTGCCCCTCGCAGTATTTTATCTCGCTGCGGTGGTGTTCCGTGAGTGTGTCCTCGCATAGGCCTACATCAGGACACTGACGTGCAATGTGTGGCAGTGATAGTCGCACCGTTCCTGCGTCCAGCGAATGGGGTGGGGGACACCCCACCTTTACCATACTACTTGTACGTTGTATGGTCTGCCTCCATTAAGAACGGACGTCGAATGCTAAGTCGGGGGCTGATAATGTTGTGGCGAACGACAGGTATTGTCTCGTTGGGATTGGAGTGATGTTGGTCGGTATCGTCTATTGGGCTGGGTGGCGCATTATGTTACCCAAAGTATTCGGGTACGAGCTTGTACCGCACAAGGAGACGCTCGCAGATGGCACGGTAGTGACCCTAGTACGTGCGATCAGACTCATATCTCACTTGGACACTGACCTCATCGGTCTGTTCCCAAGTTTTCACGAAGGAAGGTCCAATGAGCACTGCGAATGGATGTCGCTCTTTATCACCATTTGCTTACTCTTTCGTGCATGTACATGCTAGGCTTTGAGCTCGACGTTAACGCTCATTATATATGTAGGGTGTGGTATTATTTGGCCCCTCCCAACGATGGATGATGCTGTCTCAATTATGATTGCAACCAGGACGCCCATTGCCGAGCTGTAACCATGACTGGCCTGAACCTCGCCGTCCGATTTCCGGCTTAGAGAGCTGCGGGCGCACCTATTCTAGGGCCATTCAACTGGCATTATTGCGGATAAGAAGCCTCCTGCCTCCCCGCCTTTGCCGACTTCCCACGTATCCATGTCACCGGCCTTTCGTTAGGGTATGTCCATCACGTCCACTCTGGGGTCATTGTCTCCGCTTCAGTGTTCCCCTTGCTCTTTGCCTATTCCCGTCTGTGGCTGGCACTCCTCCATCCCCTGCAAAGTCTAGCCAGTTTCCGACTCCGAACTTCGGGAAAGAAGGCGCTCTATCGGCTCGTGCCGTACTGTAGAACATCCTCTCCAATGACCCGTGCCCTTTAATGTATACATAGTTCCTACCTCATGTCAAGATCATAGATGTGCCTGGCAAGAAGTAGGTTCGACACATCATCCCGTATTCGTCGTATCACTACTACGGTGCCATTCCAGACTTCTTCATGATAGCCATTTAAACCCCTTACGCTCCTGAAACTCGCGTCCTCATCTTTGAGATACGCTTCAGGCACCAAACGACACATCCCCTCTCTCTATTGTTCCTATCATGTCTTTGGGCCTTTGGACGCATCCTCTGAAGATGCGAGACGACAAGGACAGTGTGAATCGCGACACCAGTGAGAATCAACCCGTCGAGGAACTTGTCACGCATATCGAAGTGGGCCCCGGTGGGCTCTCTTTCGAGGAAGGTACACTGGATCGCACGTTTGCGATCTTTCTTCGTCTTGATTCAATGTGCTTTTGTTAGGCACTGCTGGAGGGCTTGGACGTCATCTCGGCGTCACCTCATGTACCCTTCTCATCGCGGGTAGCGTCATTGGGTCCGGCATCTTTTCCACGCCATCCTCAATTCTGAGTGGTGTGGGCTCCATCGGGGCATCCCTCATGCTCTGGGTCCTTGGATTTCTTCTCTCCTTCTGTGGATTGTTCATCTGGCTCGAATTTGGGACGATGTTTCCGCGAAGCGGTGGCGAAAAGGTATACTTGGAAGCTGTGTACCAGAGGCCGAAATACCTTGCTACAGTGATATTTGCTGCAAACATGATTTTACTTGGATTTTCTGCGGGTGGGTGTATTGTGAGTGCCAACCTGGATATGGTCGTGTCTGATGACCTTCATCTTTGACAATACTGCAGGTCTTTGCGGACAAGTAAGCAAACGGGTTGAATTTTTCTGCATTCTATATGTTTCAACGTCATGCTAGCATTCTTATTTCTGCGGGAAAGGTCGCAACGGATTGGTCTCCACGGGGTATTGCTCTTGGGGGTGTGTCTCAAACTCCTATCTAATGTGGGTGATGGTCAAAACATCATTCTTAGTGGTCGTCTTTGCGACGCTTCTTCACGGCTTTACGCCTCGTATTGGCGTATATCTCATGAATGTGCGACATAGTCATACTTGCTGTGTTTAAGTAGTCCTAATAATATTGGTGCTTTAGTTGCTAACGATCTTCAAGATCATGATTCTTTTTTTTATCGTGGTTGCAGGCTGGGTAGTGTTATCAGGCAAAACCCACATCGCTGATCCACACACCAATTTTGTCAACGCGTTCGCCGGCAGCTCCCACAACAGTGGCGACGTGAATGTTATCTATGGAACTGATCCGTATTAGTACTGACGATACCATTATGCAGTACGCGACTGCGACTTTCAAGGTCCTGTTTGCATACTCTGGCTGGTCTGTCGTCAATTACGTGCTCAACAACGTTCGGAATCCGGTACGGACACTCAAGATTGCCGGACCCCTTGGACTGGGCATTTGTGCTGCTCTCTATATCCTCGCCAATATTGCATATTTCAGCGCCGCGACCAAGGTGCGTCTGCACGGGTTATTCTTCACACATAGTCCGTCCATTGTCCTGAGGCGATCGATGCAACTATTGTTGGTGACAGGAAGAGATTAAGACATCCGACGTCACTGTGGCTGCTTTGTTTTTCAGAAATGTGTTCGGGACTGAGGCAGAGCGTGCATTGAGTGTCTTTGTTGCTCTCAGGTATATTTCGTATTCCTGTGTTCCCCGGTTGGTTTTATGAGTGCGTCTTCTTTGATTACTGAAACGTTGGCCGCGGCGGTGGCTGGTTCAACGATATAGTGCGTTAGGTGTGAGTTGGCATGTATGTCATCGAGTCCTCTGTACTGATGTTATTTTAGAATGTCATTACTGCTGTGCGTTCATCCTTTTTTGGCTGTTTTTGTTGAAGCCAGAGCTCATAAATATGAATAGACATTTTCTACTGCGCGCGTCATCCAGGGTAAGCGCTTCACGCGAAACTTGAGATTGAATATAGCTCCATCTCTAACAGAACTCGCTAAAGAGGGAATCCCTCTTCCATTCGGTAACAAGTTCTGGGCGTCGAATTGGCCTACAGGAAAAACACCCTTACCGGGCCTCATCGTTCAAATGGTCCCTACGGTGAGTGCACGATCATGGTTTTCTGCGACGAACGTGTTGATGGTACTGCAAGTGCAGGTGATTGTGATTCTTGCGCCACCCATGAACGTCGTATATCCATTCATATTGGATGTGGAGGGGTACCCTATCCAAATTGTCAACTTCTTCGTTGTCACCGTCAGCTGTGCTCACTATCAAGTCTTCGTTCGCTCATGAATCCTTGAACAGGGTCTCTTCTGGATGCGTCGGAGGCGGCCAGATATTCGCAGGCCATTCAAGGGTAGGAAGCTCTTGCAGTGAGCGAAACTGTTGCTGACGCACGCTGCCCCAGTCTGGTTGCCTCTAGCACTGTTTTATCTCGCTGCAGCAGTGTTCCGTGAGTGCTAGGTTCGCATCGAGACACACTGACGTAAATGTGCGGCAGTGATAGTCACGCCATTTTTGCGCCCAGCGAATAGGGTGGGAGATACGCCCCCTTTGCCATACTACTTGTATGTTGCATGGTTTGGTTCCATCGAGAGTGGGCTTCGAACATTGAGTCGGGGACTGATAACGCTGTGACGACCGACAGGTATTGTCTCGTCGGGATTGGTGTGATGTTGGTCGGTGTCGTCTATTGGGCTGGGTGGCGCATTCTATTACCCAGAGTGTTCGGGTACGAGCTCGTACCACGCAAAGAGGTGCTCGAAGATGGCACGGTCGTGACCTTGGTACGTACGCGCGCGCTCTCAGACACCTCCGTCTATGGAACGATTCAGAGTCAAAACTAACCGGGTCATTTCCAAGTTCTCACGTAGGAAAGTAGAATGAACTCGGGTGTAATCACCACCTTACTTCTCTCTGCTCTCACGAGTGTATAGGATGGATGGATGTACGATTTTGGTCAGCGCGCGGTCAACGATCACATATGCATGGGATGCGCGGACGAGCTTTTTAAAATAGGAATAGGACAGTATTGTCATGCTCGTATGCCAATAAGTACGTGTTTGCACACTGACTGGTCAAGTTGGCTCGATTATCCGAGACGGCCGAGTGCGCCAGATTCAAATAGTCGCCACCTGATTCGTCGACCGACTGTCCATTTTTGTTCCTTGCGTCACGGGAGGGTGAGATATTTCTTGGGACCTGGATATCAGCGATGCAGATAAGTTGATAACGATCATTGATGTCCAGTCGGACCGCGCTGCTAGCCAACTTTGGAGCCTTGCTATGACTCTTGGACGCCCGGATCGCTGATAAGTTTATCGAGTTGTGTATGAAACAGTGGACCGCTTTATGTATGTTCTCCCGCTGGAGAGAGCTCGAGAACGATTGTGGAATGAGCACATCCTTTGCTCAGGAGTGATACTGAAATGGACTTGGAGACAAGCGCGGGTTCGGTCGTCACTGTGTCATCTAACCCCGAGGGACAGGAGAACATAAGTTGGCGATTCGATACTTCGCATGGATCGGATTGAACGGGAGTAAAAAAGAGCAAAAACCCACAACAAACCCACTTTTGTTTCAAAGCACGCTCACAGCGACTGAACGGAAGAATGCCCGAGTGCCCTACGCGCGCATTCGAACGCAGCAACGTCAAGTATATAAAGTACGGTCTTGTGGGTCGTGTTCGCGTCACTCTGCGGATGGGAATGATCAACTAGCCAACCAAGCAGACACGGTCTAATCTCGGAAGGTGCAAATTGCGCACTCACGTAGTCGGTATGGAGGGAAAAAAATATCTACCATGTCTTCTCACTGTAACCATTCGCCAGGTTTATCTCCGTGTCATCTGCAGGAGCAGTGTGGACAATGGCAACCTAGTTCAGGCCGTTTGGAATCTACAATGCTGGGTGTGCGAACGGCCCCGAAAAAAGGGTAAACTCAAATGACGAGTATGCATATTCCTGTACCAGATCCTTCCCACACAGCGCCAAATTGTCGGACGTGTATATAATGTGCTGGAATTGAAGTTTGTTCCCTGCTAAGGTTCGGCGTTGCTTCATTTCCCCCCACCCCTGTTCGCCTTTCCTCGATTGTCTCCCGGATCCCTCAGAGTAGAGGAAGCTTCGCCGTTATCATGTCCCAAAAACTCACGTTCACGATGCCAAGTTTACTCAATACGGCCGTGGCCAACGAAAAGGATACCATCTACTACGATATCCAGACGCCCGAGTGGGAGCCCCATTTGACGACCGTACGGAGACTGAGTCCGCAAACGGGAATGTACGAGCTCACAGGGAGTATTCGGAGCGAGGCAGACAAGCACCTTGAAGTAAAATTGTACGGCAGGGAATTTGAGCCTGAGGAGCAGTGGATCAAGAAGGTTGGTGGGACAAAGCCAGGAGAAAGGTGAGAATATTCATTCCCGCGTTCACTCCATGGAACGCTCACGGGAGTTCCGGGTTGTAGCCGGTGGCAGTTTGATGGCGGCAAAGGAAACACGTTCGCATGGAGCGTAACGAACACGCAATTAGAGGTGAGTGTAGTGAGTGTGGCTGGGATTGGAATATTTGTGTAACACACTTGGCAGCTTCACAGTGTAGAAGAAGCGGTGAAGATCAAACGTCCTCTTGCAACGTTTCACCAGCACAAGCGGTACTTCTTCGTAGGGATGATATATCAAGATGCATACCTGGAAGTCGACAATTCGATCGTTGAATCGATAGACGCTATCATAAGTTTGTCTTTCCAGAGTTGTTCTTGAAAGGAAATGCTGAAATATGTTTTTGTCGCAGTCTCATTATTGGTCGTCGAACGTAAACGAAGAGCAGGGACTCTGGTATAGTCTGATATTCGACTAAGCTGCCCGCATAGACAGCAGAAGGAAGAGAAAATCTGTCAACTGCGGTGTATTTAGATAATGAATTGTAGGAACTTTTAATTATCATATCAGCCTTACCTCTGATTTGGCCGCCAGCCCTCATCC
Organism: Singerocomus inundabilis; assembly: GCA_038089075.1. Classification (NCBI taxonomy): domain Eukaryota; kingdom Fungi; phylum Basidiomycota; class Agaricomycetes; order Boletales; family Boletaceae; genus Singerocomus; species Singerocomus inundabilis. The sequence continues at coordinate 8,972 of JBBPKD010001062.1, forward strand.
TGGGAGTCTTCGATCAAGAAGTCATACCAGAACTTGGCAAGCGGGGCTGTGCTCAGGTGCCAAAGAGCATGTGCATCCAGGATGCGGCCCACGGGTGGAAAGTCGAATAGTTCAAGTGCAGTCGCGGCCGTAGTTAGAAGCACAAAGATCCCTGCTTTATACACATTCCGCGGGTAATACTCCTTGGATGCATAAGGGAATCGTTGAAAAATTGGAATGGGGAGGGAATACAACAACCACAGGATGTTATGAGTGATCCCAATGACAAGGTTGAAAGTCATGTTGTAGGCATAGTCGAACCGCGGAAGCATGCTTAGATACGCGACGTGAGACAAGTAAATAAAGAGGCACAATGCAGACCATCCGAAGCGCAGGAGTGAACGTCCATTCTCTTCGGGTTTGGATGGCTGAGGATACCAGTTCGCTATCCGGATGACAATATAATAGAACGCGTAGAGAATGGCCAGTGCAGCTGAGAAATAATCAAACTTCTCAGTGAGCGGTAAATCTATGTACTTGTCAGATTGAAGAAGCACTCGATGCATGGTTCTCACCTCTCGTATGAAATACCGCTGACCATATCCATGCGTTGATGCTCAAGTACGCCCAGGTGAGATAGTATCCTCGAAGTGGATGTTTTGTAGGTACTTTTTGACGAACTTGGCGAACACCTTGTATATGGAACCACATGTTCCAGAGCGAGAACACGACAGAGGCAGGCTCCTGCATGCCAAAAAAGCGCCAGAAGGGCCATTTCCCATAGTATTGCTGAATATCTTGACCAATTCTGATGGCCTTGTCAGTTAACACGTGCATGCACTGATATTTGCAGTCGTCTGTGCACGTCCAACGTGTTATGCGCAGGTCGAGTGGGAAGGTCGTCCATGGGTGACAATTATCACCATAGCACGTCGAGACACAGTTTTGGAACTCGGTAGATCTGTCTCCCGAGGATCCAAGAGCCGTGCCTGCTAGAAGCACAAGAATACACGCGGAGAGCAGAGGTGCCTTCATGATAGACGCAGGAGACAACAGGCAAGTCACATAGACTTAATCGTTACATAAGCTTAGACTCACGGTAATACTTACCTTCCTCCTGCTTCAACAACTTCAATCGCCAGCCTGAAGTGAAAAGAAGAACACTGAGAGGTGAGTTGGTGTCACCAAGAGAAGCCCTTTCTATGTAGAGAAAATAGCTGAAAAGTCGCTCACACGAGTCCTCTCAAGTTCTAGTACTCGTTCATGCGGTATTGACTCACAGCGCGGTGTTGTCACGCCAACGACCTACACTTCGTGTTTACGTCTTGAGAAACTCTCCTGCAGTTCTGTGTCACCGTCGAAATGGTTCGAAGTGCTCAATCTACGACTTTTTCGGCGTCTGCATACTTTGACGACCGAGGTCCCCACGGAACCGCCCAACCCATCACCGAATACGTGAACGTGAGTCTATGCTGGCTGGGAATGATGTATCGAAGCTTGAAATGAAGGAAAAGCCGCATTCGCGTCCAATAGTGTCCTACTTTTTTCCGAAAGGTGTTGGCGAGTATCATTACGGGGTGCGCAAAAAGTCCGTGCTCGGATCGGCGGTCATGCATATTCTTGTTTAGGAACGACACCCGATGAAACCGCACCGACTGACCCTCACGAATGCACTCGTTATGGGTTATGGTTTGGACAAACAAATCCACCATATGTATAACCCGCGCCTTGCTACACAAGCAGAGCTCGAGATGTACCACGACCACGACTATATTGAATTTTTGTCGAGGTGAGTGTTGCGGCATTTGGTCGGATGCGCTGTTTACGAGCATCGATCATATAGGGTAACCCCGGGTAATCAAAATGACATGAGACATCTGATCGACACGTTCAATTGTGTCGAAGATTGTCCTATATTTTCTGACATGTACGATTTCTGTCGTATGTATGCCGGTGCATCACTCGCTGGTGCACGAAAGCTTTGCTCTGGCACTTGCGACACTGCGATCAATTGGTCAGGTGGCCTCCATCATGCGAAACGAGGAGAAGCAAGTGGCTTTTGCTATGTGAACGACATCGTGCTTGCGATACTAGAACTTCTTAGGTAGGAGGTACAACTTCAGATACAACATGAAACCTTCAGTTACCCTCACAGATATTTTCCAAGGGTGCTCTACATTGACATCGATATTCACCACGGTGATGGTGTGGAACTCGCATTTTACCACTCAAATCGAGTTATGACCGTGTCATTTCACAAGTACACTGGTGAATTCTTTCCCGGGACCGGCAAGCTCGATGACAACGGTGCCAATCTGGGCAAACACTTTTGCCTCAATGTCCCACTTCAAGACGGGATTGACGATGAGATGTATCTCACCGTGTTTAAAACTGTCATCGAGGACACCGTCACCGCATTTCGCCCGACGGCAATCGTCCTTCAATGTGGTGCAGATTCCTTGGGCTGTGACAGACTAGGCGCATTCAATCTGTCCATCGCAGCGCATGGCGAATGCGTCAACTTTGTGCGCAAATTCAATGTACCGTTGTTGGTCCTCGGAGGCGGGGGATACACCATCAAAAACGTTAGTCGGTGTTGGACGTACGAGACAGCCGTACTTGTCGGCGCAGAGATCCCCGACGAGCTTCCAGCGACGGTGTATGATCCATTTTTCCGAGACTCTGAATGGAAACTCCATCCTCCGCTAACCGGTCGTGTCGAGAACCAAAATTCGCCTGCCTCCTTGCAGAAAATCACAATCGGCATCCGTAACAAATTGAGATATCTGCAGGGCGCACCGAGCGTCGCGATGCAAGAGATACCACCTGACCTCGAGGGGCTCCTCGCGGACGAGGACAAAACGCAGGAGGAGAAGGATGAAGAACGGGGGACGGCGATGGCTGGAGAGAGACGAAGCGATCGAACGACGGCGAGGAATGAGTACTTTGATGGGGAGAATGACGTAGACCAAGAGCCGTCTTCGTCGGTCAGCACGAGACGGACTTCGATCCCGGCGCGTCGATCGCGAGGAATAGGAAGACGAGCGCGAGGTCGAGGTCGAGGTCGGGCGAGTGCTGTCAGCGTGAAAGATGACGGGGATGAGGACGGGGATGA
>JBBPKD010001063.1:0-12063 GCA_038089075.1 Singerocomus inundabilis
AGAGGGGTGGCTGGACGGTTCACGTCCACTCTCAGAGGACCTGTTGATACAGCTATATGTCTTGCGCGAGACGACGTCTGTCCTTTACTGGGTGACTATGACGTCGCTCAAGTAGCCATGACCCGAGTACTCTACCGACGATACCTACGCGGTGACACGTCCCTTTTGCTTTGGCAGTTTCCTCTGACGAACTCGCTCGACAATGGGACGATGAAAAAAAGTTCACGGTCCTTGACATGCCACCGATCATGTCTGTCAGAAAAAGACAAGACACGTCGGCGAAGTGAGACGCTCAGGAGAAACAAGGGAAACGGGTCCGATTCGACTAGGACAAGAAACAAGTACCGCAACTTTTGGGGCAGAACCCGTGCATACTGACAACGTCTCCTCTGGCAACCACCACCCAAACCGGTCAAAACTCGTAGGGATCAACCCGTCTCACGCATTTGGGTTGCGGCCGGATCCACTCGCCTGGTCCAGGCTCAACGGTGTTCCACATCTTGTTCTGATTCTTGGACAGACGCTGCATCGCTATGGCTCGCCACTCGAAACGGGTCCGTCTCTGCATATCCTGTCCTGTATGGAAAGAAGAGTTACCGTCCGGATAGTCTGGAAATACCCAATACAGGGGGAAACCAGCACCAGGCCACGTAGGCAGGTAACACATCTCCTGTAGATCGCGCATCGGTCATCGCTCGTGAAACAGAAACACGCGCCGCATTTTCAAAAACGGTCCTAGGACGTACCTCGGGCGCACACCCGGGGTGGCACTTTATCCACACGTTCCAGTCGAGCCATGTCATCAACCGGTTCAAGTCCTCCGCCCACGTTTTCCAAAGCCGGGTCAGCTCGGACACGTCCAGCGTTTTCTTCGTGTTCAACACCGGATCGATCCCCGCGTAGACACCTGCTGCCCACATCTGGGTCACCACACGACAAATCTCCCGGCTCGTCACCCGTGCGGCCCGAAGAAGCAGTCTTTCCGCGTCCGTCATCGAATCGAGCTCAGATGCCGTGAATTCCGTGTGCACCGTGGCACAGAGTTGATATATCGGCGTTGCCCAAGACAAGTTGGTCTTGTCCAGTGGGTCAGCCGGCGTCGCCGAGAGAAAGACGTAGGGCGTCAACATGATCCTGAGCTGCGTTTGTGTCTTGTTAGCGAGATCAATCATGTCGTTGGGTGTTATCGCGGACGAGTTGAGGAGATAGCGCGTGAGCTCGAGACGATGTGCATATCGATCGACGATGACCTGGAAGAGCGTCCGCCAGTCAATACCGCTCGACAGACCGGCAGGTCTGACGAGCGCCTCCTCTAGTCTTGACTTGACAGCCAAAAAATCTTTGCTAGATATATTTCCCGCACGATGGTCCCATCTTTCTTGACCGAATCGAATGGGAACAAGCGAAGGCGCAAGTTCGGTGTCGTAGAAAGAGACCAGACCAGCCAAATCCAACTGGATGCGCGTTTCCCCCGGAAAATGATCGTGCCAAGTACCGGAGTGAAAGGTTTCAAACTCGGCGAATGCTACCGACAGAGAGGCCGCTTAGTACTTGTCAAGCCAGAGATCTAACGTACGAAAACTCACGATGTGCTTCCAGTGGGAGGGGAGTCCATAGATTGACCAAGTTGGCAAAAGAAATGACACGAACACCAGAAGTAAAGTCACACAGCACGACCTCACTAAAATATGTAGCAGGGCCAAATCAAGGGTGAGACAATCATCACTCACAAATCCATTTCCATCCTGCAATCTGTTCAATGCAGGAATATATCAAAAGACAGCGGAGACTTGCCTCACAAAGCCGTCCACACCGAAATTCTTTCCCCATTCACAAAGGTCTTCGATTCGTTTCATTTCTTCGGGAACAGACAGCAAATCCTCGCCCAATTTACCCCACGCTACAAAGTCCTGTGTATCCAGCGAGCCATATGGAAGCTTCGCAGCGCTGCTGCCGTCAAAATATACGACTTTGAGGGGTCGCGTGGTCATGAGGGTAAGATGCCAGCATCCCGGGCTCCAAGACTCGAAAAATGTATCACGACAGAAGAAATATGCATGCTCAGGATCTGTAGAAACCCAGTCCGGACTATTCGGTATTTCTTTGCGTCCCGACCCACGGTAGAGGACGGTGCCTTTGGGAATAGTCCCTGGTACGATGGTATGACCTGAGCGAAAGGTGTTAATAGAAAAGCACGTTAACGAATGTGAGGATCGTTCACCGTTTCTCATTCGCGTGTTTGGCCAGTGTTGAAGCAAAGAGGACACTGTCTCGAACACGAGGTGATCAGTAGCATTGGGATTTGGAAGCTCGTCGAAATTCCATTCCGCGATGTTCCCTTGGCCGGGCGGTTCAACCCGTCGCTGGTCATCGGAGTTCAATGTCACTTGGACAGCGAGCGCAGAGGTGAGGACCGTTGCGACAAGTGTTGCTAGTAGCATCGTGGAACAGCACGGGAGTAGTTTGGCATGCTCGATGTTATCTTATACTACCATCATATCCTGTTATGGCTAGGGTGAGGGCGGTAGGGATTGGTAATTGGATAAGGCCCTTCTGATTTGTTCGCAGACGGAGGATGAGGGGTGATGTCGTGAAATAGCCGACTAGCGCCACCACGGACACTTTTGTGTACAGACTGAAGACAAACCAAAGAAACGGCCGACCATTTCTCTGTCTATAGAAATACTCATTTTTGGAGACGATACTGGTCTCTTCAAGTCGATTCCCAATGGTCTTTGCGCCAAAGATCACAGTGTATAACGGAGATGACTATAAATAAATGAACTTGAAACAGTGCGACTAGCGGACGAGAGCTTGCTTACTTTATCGTATGGTCAGCCAAGTTGCGGAACATACGATGGCAAGGCACATGACTGTGATCACAGAATATCTCCACCGAGTCGCAGAGTATTTCGGACAATTTTTCTTCCGTGGACTATTGGCCTGCCATACGCTGCGAAATGGTAAGGTCCTGTTCGGAACGGTGCCGAGTTTCGGTCGCATCAACATCGGTACCAATGTCAACCTCGATGATGCTTTCAATAGCACAACTCGACAACCAAATACGCACGATGACCGCTCAAATGAACGCTCTTGTGTCGGAACGAACTACCCTAGTCGAAGCGGTGGCAAGGCGATAAAGGGTGTGTTTACCTTCTTTTTTCAACACGCTCGTCCAGGAAACTCAAGCGTTGTATAGGTCACAGATGGAATCCATATCGACACCTTCCAGGACGTCTTGGGAGTCGAAGAGGAGTGTGTCCAGTGAGATGTTCGTTGTTTTGTTGAGAAGCCTCTTCTAGTGAGAAGGACAAAGGCTTCAAGCCGAAGTTGACGACCTTCAAGAGCAGCTTCAGCATGCTCGTACCTCTGCACACGAGAGGGAGAAGGCTTTTTTGCGCGGAATCAGGCAGCTCCGAGCACCTTCGTCGAACTCATCCGTTTCGCATCCTGCTGATGTAGGTAACGTAGTTAGGCGCAATACATCCAGACATTGTATGCGAAGAAAGTGTGGAACTTGCATCGCCTCTCATGCCAACCATTGTTTCCAAATCTAATCCCACCCCTACACTCTACGACTCGGAGATAGAAGCGGATCTCGTGTCGTTCCCGGTCTCTCCTAAACGCGCATCCTCGCCTGCACCCGATGCCCCACCGACCCCTCGCATCACGCGCCGCATCCCCGGCTTGCAAGACATCGAGAGGGTGTACACGACACTAGATGCTACACAGACACACCTAGCGCAGAAAGAGGTGATGCTGGCGCAACTCCCCCCTGAAGTGGAGAGGCTCTAGCTAGCGCTGCAGGCGCAAACGCGGAGCGATGGGGATGGAGTCTAACCAGCTGGACGTCTCCCCGCACGGCTGCATATATACACACCTAATAATACTATATGTGGAGCTTTTTAAAGGTCGTATCTCTTGTTTTAACTGTTGTTGACCCTGGTTTTTTCTTAAGCTCATCGTGCCCGATCTCTTACTGTCTTGTTTAGTCATGTTATCATAGGAGTCTGTATATCAGTCACACCGGTGCAACTTGCTCACAAGAACGAAAGAGAGTTGCCAGAAAGTGAACTCTTGCACTCATAGGTCCAGGTAAGCGGAGTAAGCCAAGGCTCGTGCGGCCAGTGTCTGGGTCGAGTTGAAGTTTAGAGCTGGACATGTCCATTACTCGAGTAAAGTATCTGAGATCTCACTGCCTCCAGCCTCCACTGAACACTCACTTCACCCGCTTTGCGGGCGCAGGCAGGCGCGGATGAGAAGACATCCGGAGATTAGTGAAATTTGGTCTTTACTTCGAAGAGAGTATCCACGTTCATCGTGACACAGTGGCGCCTGTTCGGACCTTTCATAACAATGAATACTTGCCCTCTGAAAGTCAACGTCTTGAAACAAAAAACCGGCCAATGTCACGATGCCGTTGGGTACATGGCAGATTATTAGATCGCCTACAACAGACTATCTCGGTTGATACACTCGGGTTGCACTCCAACAGACTTGGTCTCGACGCGGCTTTCCATGTCCATGGTTCCTCTTTGATGCCATGGAGAGAAGTAACAAACCTCCTGGCGATCATTCGTCAGTCATGAACAGCACGAGGTGTGACTGGACGAAAGACTGACCCCGGGACCACACTGAGGATTGCACCCGGCCCACACGCTCCAGTCGAGCCAACTCATTAAGCGGTTCAAGTCTTCTGCCCAGGTATGTCGAAGCTGTGCCAATTCCTCAATGTCAAGAGATTCCTTCGTGTTTAGCAGCGAATCGATCCCTGCATAGACACCAGCGGCCCACATCTTCGTCACCGTTCGACAAATCTCTCGACTGGTTCCGCGTACGGCCTGAAGGAGTAATTTCTCTGCCTCGGTCATATCGTCTAGCCTGGACTCCATAGGATGCGTATGTATCGTAGCACAGAGCCTGTAAATAGGAATCGCCCAGTCCAACTCGGTCCTGTCTGATAGGTCGGATGGTATAGCTGAGGCAAGGAGGTAGGGCGTCAACATATTCTTGAGCTGGGATTGTGTTTTATTGGCGAGGTCAATAATTTTGACCGGTTCTGTCGCCGCGGAATTTAGTAAGTGGCGTGTTAGTTCGAGCCGTCGCGCGTATCGATCTACTATAATCTGGAAGAGTGTTTTCCAGTCCATCCCGCTCGACGGACTTGCATGTCCGATTAAAGTTGCCTCTAGCCTTGACTTTGCGGCGGATAAATCTTCGCTGGATATATTTCGCACACGATGGTCCCACCTTTCCTGACCAGCCCGAATGGCGATCAATGAAGGAGCAAGTTGGGTATCGTAGAAGGACACCAATCCAGTTAGGTCCAGCTGAACGCGAGTCTCGCCAGGAATGTGATCGCGCCAAGAAGCTGCACTTATGGCTTCAAGTAAACCAGATGCTGTGACTGTCCAAGGTTACTTTGGTATTTCTTAAAAGAAATATAATAGATGAAGGCTCACAGTGTGACAGCGGTGATGGGTCATCTGGTTGACTGTGTAGCTTCGCGAAAGAAACAACGCTCACGCCGGAGGTAAAGTCACAGAGCATGACCTCACTAAAGCAGTTCAGGTGTGCTGGATTAGAGGTTAAATGGTTACTCACAAACCAAAATTCATCCTGGAATGTGCTCAGTGCAGGAAAGTATTAAAGAACATGGGCATACCTCACAAAACCATCTACATTGAAGCCCTTCCCCCATTCACAAAGACGTTGAATCCGCTCCCATTCAGCACCAGAAGGCCATTCAAGCACGCTACCCCATACAAGAAGGTCTTGTGTATCCATTGCACCATGTGCCTGCGAAGAACTGCGGCCGTCAAAATATATGATCTTGAGGGGTCGAGTCGTCGCGAGTGTGAGATGCCAACTATCTTGTTGACCTTTACCACAGAAGAGAATTGAGTGTTCGGGATCAGTAGCAACCCATTCCGGACCATGCGGCAACTGGTCATGACTTCTCCCATGGTACAGCAGTGTTCCTTGCGGAATCACTCCTGGAATGATGTTATGACCTAGAGAATGTGTTCAATGGACAAGACTAGACAAGCGCGTAGATCACTTGCCATTCTCCGTTCGAGTATTGGGCCAGTGTTGAAGTAGCGAGTACACTGTCTCGAACACAATATGGTCAGTAGAATTCGGGTTTGGCAGCTTGTCGAGACTCCATTCCACAATGTCCTCGTCACCAAGGACAATTTCTTGGCGGTTCTCAGCTTGCCAACGATAACCAGAGTCCAAGGGTACCTGAATAGCGACCGTGCGGACAAGAGCTGTTGTGACAAGACTGAAAAGAGCTGTTTGCAGCCTCATCGCAAGACAAGACAGGGAATTTGGGTGGCAGCCTGAATTATAACTTGATACTTATATGACTCCATAACCTGATTAGGCCCTGTTCGGTATGGTGCCGAGTTGCACCTGGGTTAGCTTACCGACTCAGCTAGCCAGCTCGGCTAAGAGCTGTGCCTTTGAACTCCACAACTCGGACAATGCCTTATAATGTTGAGGAGCAGCACCATGTGCTGTATGAATTGCTGTCGCTGTTCTGGTCATAGTAGGACGAACATCAGCTGGTCGAGATTGGGCAAGGAAGAACTTATTATTTCCATCACGAGGGTTCGGATATACCTGGATCTGGCGTCATCCCGAGTTGTGGAGTTCAAAGGCATAGCTCTTAGCCGAGCCAGCTAGCCAAGTCAGTAAGCTACTCAGCCGAAACCTGGCACCATACCAAACAGGTCATGAGATGCAAACAATGCCAGCCTATCAGAAAAGTGTGCTCGTAATGTTAGGTCAACCATTGAGTTTCCAAACATCCGAACAGTTCTGTTCAGTATGGTGCCATGTTTCGGCTGGGGTGGCTTACCGACTCGGCTATCTAGCTCGGCTAAGAGCTGTGGACTCTGCAACTCGGACAAAGCAACGTCATGTGCTGTACGAGTCACTGTCGCTGTTCTTGTCATAGGACGAGCATCAGATGGTTGAGATTGGGCAAGGAAGGGCTTATCATTTCCATTACAATGGTTCTGATATACCTGGATCTGACATCATCCGAGTGGTAGAGTTCAAAGGCACAGCTCTTAGCCAAGCTAGCTAGCCGAGTCGGTAAGCTACCCCAGTCGAAACTCGGCACCATACCGAACAGGACCTAAATGGTATACAGTTATATAACACAGTGGCCGGCCCTCGGTAGGAAAAAAAAAAGTGGTCCACTTTGAAGAACGATTAGAAATTTCAGGACCGATGGAATGCAAGGTGGCCCGTCGATGTCTTGCGCTCGAGTGGTGTTCATGCACCCCAAGGGTACGGGGACCCTGGCAGTAGAACCTGACACACCCTACAACTCCAACCCACAAATCACATTCTGCCCATCGGAGTTGCTAAATGGCAAGTGCATCCTGGCCCACACCTTTAGCCGATGAGCCTTTAGATGACAACCGACGTTTGTTTGTCGATTGCGGTACTAGTAGGATCTTGATAGATCGCCTTACACATGAATTTCTGTTCAAGATGATCCATTCTGTCCAAGAACCAGAGACTTGCAGCGAGATCGCTCACAATCAACAATATATACTGTCAAACTCCGATAATGCCTGCTGGCAAGGTAACTTGGACTCGTGACCTCTATTTCGGCGACATAAAACCAAACCGAGAGAAAAAAGGGAGCAAAAACGGCTCGCGCATCAAGTTGGGGAGTGCTAGAGACAAGGCAGCAGAAAATACCTGAAAAAAAAGCACTTGCCACATACACGACACTCAAATCACTGACGTCTTCGGGTATATAAGGGTGGGGAAATCAAAGAACACATAATCGCATCGGGTCCAACCGTGTGAACCCGACCCCGCACAATGACAGAAAACGTTTTCATATGCCCCCTCTGAGCGTTGCCAAATGGACCCTGCGGAGATTGGTTTTTATAATGAATATTTGAACAAAAACGAGCGATTTCCTTGGCTGAAAGTCATTTCGAGAGTGCGTCGCACCCCTGACCGTGCCCTTGCGAGGCTGTATCCCCACTGAGTGGCTTTCATCACGGATGAACTGTTGGCAGAGCAATGCGGTACTAGGACTCTTGATCATACTTTGTCTATCGAATATGAGCAACGCGACAAGAGCTGTCACGTTGCGCACATCATGGAAACATTCCATACCAACTCGTCTACAATATAGCAGAATGAGAGGGAGTGAAACCGGTGGAGACTGTTGCCATGTAGTACACACATATCCGATATGAACGTGATGTCAACACGAAAAAAAAGGGGGGGCGGAGCCCCGGCGACGAACACGGTTGCACCGGCGCGTCCATGGGGTGACCCCACCGACCGAGAGACATTGTCCTGGAATACACCAGCCCCTCTGCACCATATTCATCACGTCCGTTCGGAACAAGGTGGTACAGTCGCGTTACCACGGAACAGGGTCACTCAAGACTTTGTTTGTATTCCGTAATAATAAGAACAGTGGTGGGAAGGGGCGGGAACCGAAAAAAAGGGGAGCAAAGTATTATAAGAATAGAGGAGCAACGAAAGTTGTATGCCATGAAAGGAGTGACAAAGAACGAGAAAAAGTAGGTAAGCCAGTGCCAGCTCATGGCGTGCCGTATGGACAAGAGGACGAAGCAACGTCGAATACAGAGAAGAAATGGAACACGAACGAAACCATCGACAATCTATACAGGGGTTGACACGATATGAGGCTTGGTTCTGTAGAGGACGCGGGTGGGGAATGCTAACCAGCCCTGGGGCGAGTTGATGAGTTGGGGAATGCCGTGGTGCTGTTTGGAGAGTCATCTCCTGTTGTTTGAGAATAGGTGGACACGGATTGAACAGAATCGATCCTGTCGCTGCGAAATGGTGCATGAGGCTCTTCGAGGGCAGCAATCAAAGATCGAATTGCGGATGACGAGTTGCGAGTAGGATCCACATCAGCAAAAGGATTTTTGGGTGCCTCACGTGTTAACGTGGGCCGGACAGGGTAACTCCGGGCACCGAAAAATGGATTTTGGCCTTTCGAACTGCTTTTGATGGAACTCGTACTATCAGCAAAGGGGTTGTGAAGTTCGCCGACCTCGGAAATGGTGTCCAGCTCTAGTTGGCTGACGCGCACCAGTTCAGCACGTTCCCAATGGTGCATAGAAGAGAGTGTGGCAAGTGGCGTCGATTTTTCCGTCGCCAACATCTGGGGGGACATGACCGTCGAGCCTCCATCAAGAGTATCTCCATCCCAAGAAACATGGGATGTCATGTCCAAGGGACGACCCACGGGATGCAAGGCCGGAGGTGGCTTGACAACGTCCTTGTTCTCACCTACCACGCTTCCCTGTGACGCCATCTCAGCCGCCAAGCCAGGGTGGTACGTTGCAAAATAGCGCATTGTGCCGACCGAGCCTCGATGGTGCCCCTCCAATGAGTGCCCGTCCGAAGACTTCTCATCAGAGTTATCTGAGGTAGTGAGTTGAAACATGGCACCAAGTGGTCCAGACAAAGGGCGCTTCTTCATGATCGACTGTCCCCTCTCCTGGTCCCTCGGTCGATCTCTATGATCGTCAATCCGTTTCCAGGGTTCAAAGTGAGAACGCCGCCGCGAGGTATTGTTCACGGCATTACGGGATCTGAAAGATGAGTTTTCCTTTGAACGTTTGGAACAGTAATAGGCAAGCGCTAAAGTGAGGAGAAGGGCGATGAATGCGGCGAAGCATGCACCGATCACTGTTCCCAGGGGGATTTGATGACCAGACGAGGCAGAATGTGTGTCGGGGTTGGTTGAAACCGTTGGCAGTGGAGGGGTATATCCACTACTGGGTGTAGTGGAGCCGAGGGGAAAGGCTGCCTGAGACGTCTGCATAGAGGGAGAGGGCACTGCCGTGTCTTGAACTAACAAGGACGCAGTGGGAGTGACATCGCTGGCTACAACAGAGTTGGAAAATGAGAGATAGCCATCCTGCCTGCGCAATAACCTGATCTTGTGGGACGACATATCAAGATGTCAACAGGTGCAAAACGAGTGAGGGGTATTGAAACGAGCGAGCACGGAAAGAGTGAACCGGAAAGCACCCCTCGCAGAAGGGATCGGAGCCGCGAGGACAACACTCGAGAGCGTCTGGGGAGGAAATAAAAACTCGTACGACTCTGGGGGTCGGACTTTGATGGTCGTTCGAATCCGTTAGTTCCCGTAATTCGAAGAGACTATGGGACTCACTCACCGTAATTGGCCCGTATGGGGCCTCAATGAACGAAGAAATGCGCACAGACGATGCTGCCAGTGACGGCGTCGTGTCGGACGACTGTGCGTGATGTAGGGTTAATGTAAGAAGCGGAAGAGGACGGTGGAGCCAGCGTTGCGATGGCGGAGTGACAACACGCTCCACTAGGATGAATCATCCGAGATATTACATACATTCTGCATGTGGCGGCTATCTCCGTATCCACGTATGTAGTACTCCTACTGACTACGACGGCTGAACCTTTGCGAGCAAGCCTTCGTATTCTGGAAACAATAACCCGGTCATGTCCCGCACAAACGACCTCAGTACCGCGCTTCTCAAGACCAGTCCCGAAAAATACGGGTTTGCGTCCAATGACAGAATGTTGGCAAGGAAACCATACACCGTCAGATCAATGCGCGATGGCTGCTCTCCTCCGTGGAAGTACTTGCGCTGCGTATACTTCGTTTCCAGTGCTTCAAACGCTTCTTTTTGCAAACGATGCACCTCTTCTGGGGAATGACGTCCTACTCCGGCAGCGTATAGCACTCCGGTGACCCTCCGCCTGACAAACCACCCCATCAACGGACGAAAGAACCAGGAGAGGTCGCCAAATGTCTCTTGTGTCGTGATCGCAAAATTCGAAGCAATGCTCCAGCGATCGTATAAGATGGCGGGATACATCAACTCCTCCACATACGCTTGGAATGCCCTTGACTCGGCTTTCTGATCTGTTGTCAACCCTGCTAGCTCATCGGGATCTCCAATGAGGCTGTTCTCGACCAGGTACTGAATGATGAAATGCGAGTCGGGTACTGTGACTGTCCGGTCGTCGTGGGTTATCTCGGCATAGGGAACCTTGCCCTTGGGTGCCCCAAAGGGATATGTTTCACGGAACTCATATGAGATCTTGCTGTATCTGAGGAAGGTCTCGAGTTTCTGGCAGAAGCCGGAAGGGCTCGGGTGATTGGGCTTCTTGGGAACACCCAACAAGACGACGCGAGGTGTGTCTGTCATGATCTGTCGGTTCAGAACGTATCAAATCATGAAACAGCCGCGTTAACCTGACGAATCGAACCTGTCACAACTGATTATTTTTGTGTCGCTCGTAAAGCCGGACTGTAGGCGTAGCAACAAGCCCGTCGTAGCGGATTATTCGCGATGGTGCGCGTAAAGGGATAGTGGGATCAGCAGCAGGCCTGCTTATCTTTTATAACGTTTGGCAGGATGACGACGCCATTCGGCTTGCTCAGCAAAGACTTGGCTTCCCGCAGAACGCCGCTCTGCGTAAAGCGCGTGCACAGCCTGTCGACAGTCTAGCTTGAATGGCATCACAAGGAATGGCATCACAAGGAAGGAAAGAGAAAACAGGCATGAGTCCGAAACAGGTTCTGAGTGCGTACGGGCCAATCTCAGCTGAATAGCAGCAAGGACAGGACAGTATTACATTTAGCGCGACGAGGCTGTACGAGGCTTGGCTGACGTTGGCCTGACTCAGCTGATGACGCTTAGACATGTCGATGAGTAACCACATCACCGTCCTCTACTTTGCAGCCGCATCCACCGCGACGGGTCTCTTTGAACAGACCGTCGCTCTCCCTTCGGACTCGGACCAGACACCTGCACCAGCACCCATACCCGTACCCAAACACACCCAATTCCCTCTCGCATCCCTCGCCCCTCTCCTCGTCTCCCTGCACCCCAACACAGGTTTGGACAAAGTCCTTGCGGTCAGCCAGTGGAGCGTCAATGCGGAGATGATACCCGAGTCAGACATCGGCACGGTGTTTCTGCGCGGGGGAGACGAGGTCGCGGTGATATGTCCTGTCTCGGGAGGTTGATCAGTAGTATCGATGTCTTT
>JBBPKD010001064.1:0-12045 GCA_038089075.1 Singerocomus inundabilis
ACCAATCCCCTAGCCCTTGATGATATCTAAAGGCTACCATGCCTCCTTCCTACCGTTCACCCCTAATCAATCAGTCAAGACACAGCAGAACCCTTGATGAGATCTCTGCCACAATTCTCCTCTTGATCTTTCACACCTTGTGATTGATCTTCCATTTCATTTCCTAGCCTTGTGGTATGCTTCTGATTTTCTAACCATAGGCTTTATCTTTACATTGAGGCTTACCTAGCTGCATCCTCATGGACTATCTCCTATATCCTAGTATAGCTTACTTTAATGTCCATATACCCTAAACCCTCCTGTAACTGTATATAAGGGGTTGTGAGTTGGCTGTTATCTCCCAGCCTAATCCACTTGTTATTTCTCCTACCCTGCCTTAGTTGGTGGCCTAGTAAAGTTAAGCATGGCAAGTAGCAGATGGTTATTCACCTGCCCACCAGCAATGATGCCCAGAAGTGAGGCCATTCAGAGATAAAGCCTCTCTCCCCCCTGTTGCGAATTCTAGAGGAATGAGCTAACACGGAGACACTAAGTCAACCATACCATCCTATAGAGTAGCCTATCTTCTAGTACACGAATATGTTGAGCATCTCTTAACACCTATGTCTGGCTGGCTGGATAAGAGAAGAGGGGATGTTGCTTCACCAATGTCAACTCACTCCTCAAAGCACAGGGGCTTAAGGTGACTTTGACAAGTTGATTAGGCTGAGGGGATTCAGCCAAAGTACACCCATATTTATACTACAAGATATCTAGCACGGACCAAGCTATGCTAGGGCAAAGGGGAGATGGAAATGAAAGGAATGCACATCAAGTGCATTCAGGGCTGGAGCTTCTATCAAATAGAAGAGAAGCCAGCGGAAATGAAGAGAAGCACAATATGCACCTAAGACATAATGTGGCAGAATGGAAACGTGATTCTGTGAAGAGTGCATATGTGAAAAGGTGAAGAGTTAAAAGGGTGACACGTGACAGTGTGAAGGTGTGAAATGTGAAGAAGTTACATGACCTGAAGATAAGATAAGATAAGCGAAAAAAGAGTGAAAATAATACTGTTCCATAACACTATCCCCCCCCCAGGATCGCATTTCAGGCGATCAGGAAGGAACAGTGAAGTTCTTGTAAGGGCGGAAAAGAGAAGAGAAGGGGACACCAAGAACACGGAGAGGGCAAGGAGCAGAAGGGACCTGCTTGTGGAAGGCAGTGATAGCAGCCTTAGCACCATCGAGATGCGCCACAGGTTCCCAAGTACGATCAGAATTGTCCCAACCCTTCCAGTGAACCAAGTATTCCAGGGACCTGCCCTTGATTCTAGAATTTACGACGAAGTCAACTTCATATTCTTCATCACCTTCTTCCGATACCTTGACCGCGTCAGGTCTGAATACAGGCTGACCAGGCAGCGTGTCATGGTAAGGTTTTACTTGAGAGATATTCACCATTGGGTGAATCCAGAGGCAAGAAGGAAGTTCCAAATGAACAGCGTTTGGTAGGACTTTGAGGATCTTGTAAGGACCAATCCATCACTGAGTAAGCTTGCGAGATGGATATGGCAAAGTTAAATGCTCAGTAGACAGCCAGACTTGCTGACCAACTTCAGGTGAGAAAGTAACCATGAGATGCAGTTTCTCAAGCATCTTTTTCCTGGTGGCTTCCAGAGCCTGTCATATCTCTTCATGCGCAACAGTGCATTCCAACCCAAATCCTTCATTGGCTCCTGCAAATCCAAGACGAGGTACATAGTTCTTCATGATCTGGAAAGGAGTCTTGCCCATCGCAGACAAGAGAGAGTTGTTATGATGAAATTGGGCAATCTTGACTCAATCAACCCAAGACTCTTGTTTCTTTAGCACGAAGTTTCACAGATAAGCGAGCAACTCCTGGTTGACATGTTCTGTCTGCCCATCAGTCTGAGGATGGTATGCAGTAGAGATCTTCTGAGAGATCCCAAGAGATTTGCATAGTGTTGAAGTGAAATCCGAGATGAACTGTGTTTCTCGATCGGAGACAATAGAGGTGGGGAGTCCATGGATGGACCAAACATAATCTCTGAATAATTTAGCAAGATCAAGTGAGGAGATTGTCTTCGCACATGGTGTGAAGACTACTTTCTTAGAAAAGCAATTGACAATAACGCAGATAGAGTCTTTCCCATCAATTAAAGGAAAGCCTGAAATAAAGTTGATAGAGATATCCTTCCAGGGTTAACTAGCCACAGGAAGGGGAAGAGGGGCGATGCCAGATGCATTTTGCTTACCCTTTGTGAGGGCGCATACTTGGCAGCTTGATAAATAAGTCTTCAGATCTTTGGTGACACCGGGCCAGGTAAAAAATCTGGAAAGAAGGTTCAAAGTTCTGATATGACCAGAATGACCAGCAATGGGAGTATTATGGCAAAGTGTGAGACATTCAGTTCAAAGTGCACTAGGCACATAGATCTTTCCGTTCTCATTGATAAATAGTTGATGGTCAGAATCATATTCAAACAATTCTGGAATGACGTCATCGCTTGCTAGCGATTCTTCCTGAAGTTTCGCATAGAAAGGCGATGTGAGTGAGAGATGGCAAACCGGCACGAATGCGGAAGGAGGCAGCATTGTGATGTTTGTATTTATTTTTTTGGCTGTGTCTCCATAGTCTGATCTTCTTGATAAAGTGTCAGCTCTACCGTTTTGAGTTCCAGGTTTATAAAATATCTGGAAATTATATTCCAGAAGGACTGTGTGCCAACGCGCTTGACAAGGAGAGAGATCTTGAGGTTTCTTCCAGAATTTAAGATTCTTGTGATCTGTCCAAATTTCAAATGTTGGCAGACCGAGAAGATAATGCCTCCATTCCTGTAGGGCACAGATGATAGCTAGCAACTCCTTATCGTAGATGGGGTAGTTGCGTTCTTCCTTGGTGAAGGAATGAGAATAAAATGCACATGGTCTTCAGAGACCATCATCACATTGCTGGGAGAGGACTGCACCTGTTGCGAGATCTGAAGCATCAGCTTCAATTCGCATAGGTTTGGTGGTGTCAGGGAAAACAAGGAGAGGTGCAGAGGTGAACGTATTCTTAAGTGTCTCAAATGCTTGTTGCTGGAGAGAGTTCCATTTGAAAGGAGTGTCTTTGCATGTAAGCATGGTAAGCAGTTTTGAGATTTCCGCAAAATTTTTGATGAATCAACAGTAATAGTTGCAAAGACTGAGGAAAGATTGGATATCTTTGATCTTCTTCGGCACTGGCCAATCTAATATGGCATCGACCTTGCCTTTCTGCATTTCTACTCTGTCCTTGGAAATAACCATTCCTAGAAAATCGACCTTGTTCTGCGAAAAGTGACACTTGGATGGCTTGGCATACAAGTCATTGTCACAAAGTCACTGGAGGACTTCCCAAACTATTTTTTCATGTTTTTCACAGGTCTTGCCCTTTGTGAAGACCGAGATATCGTCTAAATAAATAAGAACGCAAACCCACATATCCCCGTAGATGTCGTTCATCATCTGCTGGAATGTTGCTGGTGAGTTAGTCATGCTGAAATACATGACCAATGGTTCGTAAGCGCCTTCAGGTGTAATGAAAGCACCTTTCCATTCGTCACCTTCCTTGATGCGAATGTTGTTGTAACCCCAGCGGAGGTCCAGAGTGGTGAACATATTGGCACCTTTAAGCTGATCAATAAGAGTCGATATCAGGGATAAGGGATAGGCATTCTTGACTGTGTCTTTATTTAAATAGCGGTAGTCCATAACCATCCTTTTCTTCCCATCTTTCTTAGGAATAAAGAAAACTGGAGTGGTTTGTGGAGACTTTGAGGGTCTGATATAACCTTTCTTCAGTTTCTTGGAGAGGAACATATGGACTTCTTCTTGTTTGGCGTCAGAGAGTGGAATAACACGACCTTTCTTCAGCACGAAGCCTTCCTTGAGCTCAATGGCATGATCCCATGGTTTCCTCTCGGGTAATCAGTTAGATTCTTCTTCCGAGAAAATATCTAGATAGTTGTGGTAAACCTTGGATACAGCCTTCTCAAGTTTAGCTCGTTCTTCGGTAGAGATTGCACAAAGATTGGTGGTGAGCTTCTGATGAGCTTGGCAAGAGGGGGTACACTGAGGGAATGAAATAGTTTTTTCAACCCAATTGATGGCAGGGTTGTGGCGAGCAAGCCAGTCGTAGCCGATAATTATTTGATGCGTGCCTAGCATTGAAACCAGAACGTCTAGGGCTTCTGAGTGTCCTGCGAGTGTGATGAACAGCAACACGTAATGAGTGATAGTTTCTTGGGCATTTATTGACCCATCAGCGTTAACCACTTCGAGGGAACGATGGAGAGGTTTCTTTTTGAGACCGTACTTTTCAACGACATGGGTGTCGATGAAAGTTGAACAGGCCCCAGAGTCCAAAAGAGCTTTGAGGGTAACCTTGTGTGCCTAACCCTCATAGGGCACTTCAATAGTACACGGGATGTTATACTCTCCGTAATGAGCATTGGTTTTCTGTAAAGTAGAGGATTTAATAGATAATGAAAGAGGAATCTTATTTTCCATAATCAGGGAATTAAGCACACTATATTTGAGATCCAGTGCCGCACTCTCTTGAAACGCCCTGACGGATTGACCAAACGCTAAGTTAATACAATTGTCTAGACCACTAGGGTCAAAAGTGTTAGTAGCATTAAATATATCTGAGGAAGAAGAAAGTGTAGTGGGAGAAATCTTTTTGTCTTTTTGTATCTTCTCGATTTTTTCTGGGATTATTGTTATTTCAGGAATACGAGGAAATCGAGAGTGAGAAAATGTTCTTCGACCATGATCACCTTTAATGATTTTGGTCGGTTCTAGTTTAAATGTACTTGGCCACATTGCTTGGCCTTCAATTTGGCTTCAAACTTGTCATGGTAAAAAGCTTCAGCTTCTTCTAAAACAAAACTGGGAGAAGTGGTGGAGACTTCGCGAATCTGCATTGTCTTGGGCGTAGGGATTGGTGCCAAGTATTCGTACTGTGGGGGGCACCACTGTCCCCACTGGTCGTAACTGCCTTGTGAGCAGATTTGTCTTCGTTTTGGCTCCTAACAGTTGGGAGCGATGTGACCCTTTTTATTGCAATTGTAGCACGTGTGCGTCTCAGGTCTTGGCACGAATTTTGAAGATGTTGTTGGGCGTTGACTCTGTTGCCCAATCTCCATAGGGGCTCCACAGCCAGGTTGAGTTCCCATAGCTGTAAATCGAGGTTGTTGAGGCAAGTTTCCACCAGATCGCCACTGGCCTTGCTGTTGTCCATAGCCACGAAAAAATGGTTTTACTGTGGTGCCACGTTCTTCTTTCTCTTTCTCGAACGCGTGGCCCACGTTCTAAGCAAGTTCTAAAAATTTGCTATAGGACGCCCTATAGTCTTGAAGGTTAACTTGGTGGTAGATTGGGTGATCCACCATTCTCTTGAGAATGGACAACGCATGGTCGTCCGAGATTTCTGCTTCTTTGACTAGTAGTTGGAATTTACTAGTCCACTCAAAGGTATTCTTGCCGTTTTGATACAGCTTTTCTAGTTTTGATAAGGCCTCATGGGCCAGGGAATCGATGCAGAAATGTTTGATGAAGTGGTGCTTAAGACCCGTCATATTGGGCCATGCTCTATCCCTGAGGTACATCCCAGGGATGGGATCCTTGTCGGAATCAAGTCAAAGCTCTAGCTCTGCCTCCGAGAATTCTTCTAGCTTAAGATGTGCAAACGTCTCTGCATCTTTCTCTAGGCGAGAAAGGATGGCAACGGTGCGAAGCTTGTCGCTTCCCCATTGCTGCATTCCTTCCCACAACTCGATCTTCTTCATCCAGAGCCGGAAAGAGTCTTTTTTGCCATCCCAGTTACCTGGGTCGGCAATCTTTTTCATGACATCTTTTTGTGTGGAGTTGGCATTGATGGATGCCGTGATACATGCGAGTTGTTCAAGGATATCCAGCATCTGCTGATTAGGAGCATGCAAGCCAGAGGGATCGAAAGACATGGCAGGAGGGATATCGAGAGCAAAGGGCTCAACCAGTGGTGAAGGAAAGTTATCAAAGAGGGAAGCTTCTAGACCTTCTTGAGAGCTTGATGAGTCTGATTGGTATGGATCGAAAGATTCGACCTATTCTCAGTAAGATGTATTGTGATACTATGACTCTTGCACCAGAGTCAATCGATGTCTTCAATGAAGTTCTTCAGCCCTAAGCCAAGATGAGATACAGCACCAAAGCTGCAGAAACAGTAATAGAAAATGTGGCAAGGACACTAAGTCCGATGGCGTATAAAGCCATTCTTGCTAAACCCTACCCTCAGGGTTATCAAGTGATATCTGTGAAGCAAAACTCTAGGCTACTGTATATGTATTCAGCCTAATCAAAGTGTTGCGAATCCTAGGGGAATAAGCTAACACGGAGACACTAAGTCAACCATACCACCCTATAAAGTAGCCTATCTTCTAGTATGCGAATATGTTGAGCATCTCTTAACACCTATGTCTGGCTGGCTGAATAAGAGAAGAGGGGATGTTGCTTCACCAATGTCAACTCACTCCTCAAAGCACAGGGGCTTAAGGCGACTTTGACAAGTTGATTAGGCTGAGGGGATTCAGCCAAAGTACACCCATATTTATACTACAAGATATCTAGCATGGACCAAGCTATGCTAGGGCAAAGGGGAGACGGAAATGAAAGGAATGCACATCAAGTGCATTCAGGGCTGGAGCTTCTATCAAATAGAAGAGAAGCCAGTGGAAATGAAGAGAAGCACAACATGCACCTAAGGCATGGTGTGGCAGAATGGAAACGTGATTCTGTGAAGAGTGCATATGTGAAAAGGTGAAGAGTTAAAAGGGTGACACGTGACAGTGTGAAGGTGTGAAATGTGAAGAAGTCACATGACCTGAAGATAAGATAAGATAAGCGAAAAAAGAGTGAAAATAATACCATTCCATAACACCCCCTCCCAGTCCAGCCAGTCATTCAAACTCATATTCCAGGTCAAGATCCCACTCCCAGACTTACCAGTACACAATACACTCATTTAGTGTTACTAACTTATTCCAAAGAAGGCCTTCAGGCACTATGGGTGGCACCTGATATTAGTTATGAAGAGTAGCAACCTGGTAATAGCTACATGATCACCCAAGCACCAGACTCCTTACCCCATGATATGCACATGATTATGCTAGACTTATAGGATCTAGTATTAGGATGAAGACAGAGGCTAGTTGCAATAGAACTACACCTATCAAGGAGATGCAATAGTTCTTCTAAAGTTCTCATATTAGTGGGTTCCCCTGACATCAGCCCCCTCTTCTATTCATCTCCCCTTTTTGCTGTCCAGCACTCTATACCTCCAACACTAGGTTCCGCCCTGTAGAATGCATGCCAGGTCATCTGACAGGATCACAGTAGTTGGTTAGGCAGTGTAGCTCCTTTGCAGTTGCAACACTTTATTGAAGGTGACAATGTCTGTTTACTTCAAAAAGTGATATATGGCAGCAAACAGGGTGGAAATTGCTGGAATAAGAAAATATGCACAGTTTTGGCCTTTTTAAGCTTCAAACAGACCTATTCCAATGCCAGCATCTTCATCTATATAAAGGGTAATACCAGAGTCATTCTGCCTGTGTTTGTGGATGACATGACATTTGCCTTGGCCTCTACTGCTGCCATTGACTCCCTTATTGCACAATTGAGCCAGCACTTCAAACTTCATGACTTAGGCCCTACAACACAGCTTCTATGCATCAAAATTGACTGAAATTGCTCACAGCATACCCTATCCATCTCTCAACAGCACTGTTGCCTTGATATATTGGAGAGATTCAGAATGGCAAACTGTAAGCCCATCTCTACTCCCATGTAGCCAAATCTGCACTTGTCTCACACTTAGAGCTTTTTCAATGCTGAAGAACTTGAAGCAATGAAGCAGATGCCATACCAGGCTGCTGTTGGTGCACTGATGTACTTAGCAACCACCACTCAGCCAGATATTGCCTATACTGTTGGAATTCTGGCTAGATTCAACTCAAACCCAGGCTGAACTCATTGGCTCACTGTCAAACACCTCATACACTATTTAAAGGGTATCTCTGACTACTCCATCACCTACTCTGCCTCTTCTATATCCTCTGAGCCATTTATAGCATTCTCTGATGCTGATCATGGTGGCTGCAAGGATTCTGGACACTCTACAGGTAGTTATGTGCTCACAATGGCTTCTGGCATGATTTCCTGGTCCTCAAAGCTACAAAGCATTGTTGCACTATCTACAACTGAGGCTGAATACATGTCAGCTGTCCAGGCTGGCAAGAAAGTGAAATGGTTGTGCAATCTGTTCTCTAAGCTGTGTCTATCTGTGTTTGGCCCATCATTTCTATTTAAAGACAACCAATCTGTAATTTTTGTGGCAAAGAATCTGGAACACCATGGCAGGATGAAGCAGCTAGACCTTTGCCATTACTGGCTGAGAGATGCTGTTGAAGACAAGGCCATTTCTCCACAATTTGTGTTCACTAAGCATTAAAGTGCTGATCTATTGACAAAGGCACTTTTTAAGCTGAAAGTAGAGCATATTTGCAAACTACTGGGACTTGGTGTGTTCAGGGGAAGCTAGTGAGCTGCAAGAGGTGCACAGTCAGGGGGGAGTGTTGGGTGTTGGTAATGTGCCTTTCCATCTTTCTCTTGATATTTTGACATAGTGTTACAACACTACTATCATTTTTTCTCTCTTTGTGCTGTTAAGCACTTGGCTTCCATTTAGGATGATGTGATGTTGTGTTGATCTGTTTACAGGCATTTACATATATATATATATATGTGCTGAGTATCAATTGTTCTTTAGTTTCTAACACTTAGCACTAGGTCTGTTATACTATACACACTCAATTCATACAGTTTCTGACATTCAGCACTAGCTGTGGTTATCCTGAACTTAATAATTACTGGCTGAGAAATGCTATTGAAGACAAGGCCATTTCTCCACAATTTGTGTTCACTAAGCATCAAAGTGCTAATCTATTGACAAAGGTGCTATCTAAGCCCAAAGTGGAACATTTCTGCAAACTGCTGGGACTTGGTGCATCCAGAGGGAGCTAGTGAGCTGCAAGAGGTGCACAGTTAGGGGGGAGTGTTGGTAATGTGCCTTTGCACCTTTCTCTTGATATTTTGATATAGTGTTACAATACTACTACCATTTTTTTATCTTTTGTGCTAATAAGCACTTGGCTTCCATTTAGGACAATGTGATGTTGTTTTGAACTGTTTACAGGCATTTACATATATATATGTGTGCTGAGTGTCAATTGTTCTTTAGTTTCTGACACTTAGCATTAGGTCTGTTATACTATATACACTCAATCCATAAATTTCTAACACTTAGCACTAGCTGTGGTTATTCCAAACTTAATAGGAGAGATGCAGGACTGACAAGAGGTTGGAGTACAGGTCTGGGACATGCAGAACACCTGTAAACTCAAGATTTCACAACTTTTTACCCCCTACAACTGAAGAAAACACCACAGATCCAACACCAGCTAAGTATATGACCTCATCATCAGCTAGCTTGATTGGAATGTGTTTGGGTGTGTAGTTGTGCAGCCAGTGTTGATAGGGAGTCATATGGGATGTGGCAACAGTGTTAGCAATCCAATCTAAGCTGGCAGACAAGAGAAGTGGGTATAAGGTGTCAGATGGGTCCTGGATGTGCAATAAGGTGTTCCAAGCAAATTCTATGGATTGAGGAGTGTCCTGAGGGCTGGAAGTGGTGGTGGAAGTATCCAAGAGTTGAGTTAGTGGTGCATGAGTGATATAAGCATTATCTATTGAGCTCACCACTTGTGCTCAGTGTCAGAAACTAAGGGAAAAGGCAACACTGAGCACACACAAAGGATAAACACTACAAACAAACAGACACAACATAAAACACAGCTCAATCAGCTGGAATGCATTCATAGTGAATGCTGAGAGCACTATGAGTGTTAAAAGAGCAATAAATGCAAAATAAACAATATAAGAGGTGCAAGGGCACCAATACTAACACTCCCCCCTGACTCTGCACCTCTGCAAGTCACTGACTTCCCCCTGGCTGCCCAAGTCCTATAAGTGAGCAGAAATGTGCCACCTTTGGTTTAAATAGGCTTTTGATGAGCAGATCAGCTGCTTGGTCCTCTGTAGACACAAAATGTGGAGAAATCATCTTGTCCTCCACTGCATCTCTGAGCCAGAAGTGGCACAGATCCAGCTGCTTCATTCTACCATAATATTCTGGGTTTTTTGCCATAGAAATCACAGACTGGTTGTCCATATAAAGGGTAGAAGCACCAGAGATAGGCAGATTGAGTTCAGAGAGCAGTTTGCACAGCCATTTGATCTTCTTTCCACCCTCAACAGCTGCCATGTATTTAGCCTCAGTAGTTGACAGTACAACCACACTTTGCAGCTTAAAAGATCAAGAAACTGCATCAGTACCAGTCTTAACAAGATAGCCACCAGTAGAGCATTCAAAATTCTTGCAACCACCATTATCTGCATCAAAGAAGGCTATGAATGGCTTTGAGAATGATGGATCAGGTGCATAGGTGATGGAGTAGTCACTGGTGCCTTTTAGATAGTGCAATAAGTGCTTTATAGCAGACCAATGAGTTTAGCCAGGATTTGAGTTGAATCTGGCCAAAATGCCAATAGTATGGGCAATATCTGGATGAGTGGTGGTGGCTAGATATATCAAGGCACCTACTGCAGCTTGATAAGGCATCTGGTGCATGAATTTGACTTCTTGAGGCATAGATTATTAAGTTTGGGATAACCACAGCTAGTGCTAAGTGTTAGAAACTATATGAATTGAGTGTGTATAGTGTGACAGACCTAGTGCTGAGTGTCAGAAACTAAAGAACAATTGACACTTAGCACACATATATATATGTAAATGCCTGTAAACAAATCAACACAATATTACATTGTCCTGAATGGAAGGCAAGTGCTCAATAGCATAAAGAAAAAGAGAATGATAGCAGTATTGTAACACTATGTCAAAGTATAAAGAGAAAGGTGCAAAGACACATTACCAACACTCCCCCCTGACTGTGCACCTTTTGCAGTGAACTAGCTCCCCCTGGATGCACCAAGTCCCAGCAGTTTGCAGAAATGCTCCATTTTGAGCTTAAACAGCACTTTTGTCAATAGATCTGCACTTTGATGCTCAGTGGACACAAATTGCAGAGAAATGGCCTTGTCTTCAACAGCATCCCTCAGCCAGTAATGGCAAAGGTCCAGTTGCTTCATCCTGCCATGGTGTTCTGGATTCTTCACCACAGAGATTGCAGATTGATTGTCTATGAACAGGAAGGATGGGCCAGAGACAGGCAGACATAGCTCAAAAAGCAAATTGTGCAACCATTTGACTTCCTTGCTAGCCTGGACAGCTGACATGTATTTAGCTTCAGTGGTAGACAGTGCAACAATGCTTTGCAGCTTAGAGAATCAGAAAATTGCACCAGAAGCCATTATAAGCATATAACCACCTATAGAGCATTCAGAATTCTTGCAGCCACCATGATCAGCATCAGAGAATGCTATAAATGGCTCAGAGGATATAGAAGATGTGAAGTAGGTGATAGAGTAGTCAGAGGTGCCCTTTAGATAGCACATAAGGTGTTTGACAGTGAGCCAATGAGTCCAGCCTGGGTTCAAGTTAAATCTAGCCAGAACTCTGACAGTATAGGCAATGTCTGGCTGAGTGGTGGTTGCTAAGTATATTAATGCACTAATAGCAGCCTGGTATGGCACCTGTTTCATTGCCTCAAGTTCTTCAGCATTGAAAGAGCTCTGAGTGCGAGACAAGCACAGATTTGGCTGCATGAGAGTAGAGATGGGCTTACAGTTTGCCATTCTGAATCTCTTCAATATATCAAAGCAATAGTGCTGTTGGGAGATGGATAGGGTATGCTATAAGTGATTTCAGTCAATTTTGATGCCTAGAAGCTGGGTTGTAGAACCTAGATCTCAAAGTTTGAAGTGCTGGCTCAATTGCACAATAAGGGAGTCAATGGCAGTG
>JBBPKD010001065.1:0-12041 GCA_038089075.1 Singerocomus inundabilis
CATCTCAGATCGTCATGCTCCTCCTCCACAGGGGTTTCTACGACCTCCTCGCCCTCGTGTCCACCCCCGCCCCGCCCCGACAGAGGCGCATCCACAAACACATGGTCTCTCACCCGACAGCCTTTGTGTACGTCCTCGTCTCCGATCGCATCCAACGACCACATCCTCTCCACCAGACACCTCGTCCACGCCTCCGACGCCGACCAGGCCGAGGCTCTCCTCGCCCGATGGGGTCCAGATGGCGTGGGAAAGCTCGGAGGTCTGTCTGCCCCCCCCCCCCACCGCGCTACCCCTTCCAACCCCTTGTCAGATCCGCGGTGGGCTAGGCCAATCAAATACCGCGTCCGACTGACCAACAGGGCAAGAGCTATCAACGACGTTGTCAACGCCTTAAAGCCCTCCGCCACCACTGCCCCTGGTGTCCAATCACCGCCGCTCCGGGTAGTCAACGGCCTCACCTCCCCCACTTCGTCCACCCTCACGACAGCCGCACAGGAAAACGTGCGTGTCTCTTCCATCGTCGACGGTCTTCCACCGCCCCCTACCAACTCCGCACTCCGATGGCCCGCCGGTCTCGTCGCACACCCAGAGGCGGGCGAACCCGAACACGACACCCCTATAGAGCCCACGAACGTCCTGCCCCGTTTAGCACCCCAGACAAGGCCGATCACTCCATCGCTCGCGACGCTCGAAAAGGCTGTGTCCGCCCGGATCTACTTTGAGAATCTATATTTCCCCCTTCTTCGGCAACCCCCGTCTCGAGAGCAGAGAAGGGTCGCCATGGAGAAAGACATGATCGCCATGAACCTCTCCGAGGAACAGAAAGAACACCTCCGAGCCCGTTGGCGACAGAACGAGTCAGACCATTTGCGTGACCGCCGCAGAAAAGTAGACGTGACTGCATTCATAAAACTAAAGACTATTGGCCATGGTTCGCTCTCTCCATGAATTTGATTTAAATATCCATTTTCCATTCATCTTAACCCCACAGGTGCGTTTGGAGTGGTCTCCCTCGTCAAGGAACGTGATACCGGTCAGTTATTTGCGATGAAACAGGTATTTCTCTGTTTATCCTTGTTTTCATGCTTCATATCTGCTAAATACGTTCATCCCTCTCTCCCTCTCATTGGTCCACACGACCATAGTTACGCAAAACGGACATGTTACGCAAGGGGCAGGAAGGTCACGTCCGTGCTGAACGCGACATTCTCAAATCCGCATCACTCCTTTCCTCTCCAGGCGCAGCGGAGTGGATCGTAAAGTTGCACTACAGCTTCCAGGACCGTGACAACCTGTATCTGGTCAGTAGTTCTATCACCACTCGACTGCGTACACTGCCGGAAGGGCATCATTTCACTGATTCATTTTGATTTCATTAAAATATATATAGGTACTCGAGTACATGGGAGGGGGAGATCTTCTCAATCTTCTGATAGAACGGGACATTTTTGAGGAAGATTTTACCCGATTTTATGTTGCCGAGGTTCGTCCTTGCCGTTTCACATGCCGTTTACGATGGAGCGCGTTATCCCAGATGGTCCTCGCCATCGAATCATGTCACAAACTCGGCTTTATTCATCGCGATATTAAACCTGATGTGAGCCCTGTCAATTCTTGGAAATTAAGGTCCGTCTTTGATAAACGGATATCTTGGTCATTCTGATAGAACTTTTTGTTTGACCCGGAGGGACATATACGACTGAGTGACTTTGGGCTTGCGTCAGTACCAGCGAACCCAAGCGGGGACCTGGATCCCTTTCCTTTTTGTCGAGCGCTAACCTGCCACCTTCTACAGCACCGACCTTCACTGGGCGCATGATACATCCTGTAACCCATCCTTCATATCATGGCAAATGCCTGTGATTGACGCCAGCGGCACAGATTACGACCAACAACGACGGCAACTGTTGCACAAACACGGAATCGACCTTGATGATGGAAATGGCCTGATGGACGGATCTAGGACAAGGCGCATGGACAAGAGAGATATCGAGCTACTCTTGGGTGACGGCAACGGCCGGGATGGTATCTTCACCTGGCGCGAAAAGAATCGCAGGAAGGTATGATGGTTCTCATGGTCTATTCCATTTCCGCGCCGTTATTGATCCTCACGTTTGCGCCACGCTGCAGTTGGCATATTCCGTGTAAGCCATTTCTCTTCTAGCGCAGGTTTGAATGTATGCGTTTACGTTTCCATTCTGGCCCAAAGATGTGGTACCAACTCGTATAGTAAGACATTTTGCCTTTATCCTTTTAATGACTCCTCCATTTTTTTGTCGTTAGTGTCACCCGAAGTTATCAGAGGTAACGGCTACTCTTTTTCATGTGACTGGTGGAGTTTGGGCGTCATCATGTTCGAATGTTTGTACGGGTAAGGGATGGGTCGTTTGCGGCTCCGTTCACGTCGCTAATTGACCTGGTGCTTAGACACCCTCCATTCATCAGCAACTCCGTACGTGTCTTCCGTGCTTGGCTTCGATGAGCACAGGATCGGAAATGGCCTGACCACCTCTTTCTTTCTCTTTCTTTTCCAGCGGCATGTGACTCGCCAGAAAATTCTCAACTGGAGGCAGTCGCTCAAGTTCCCCTCCCGTCCTCATGTTTCGCATGAGGGGGTTAGCTTGATGAAAGCACTACTCTGTGAACCAGAAGACCGTCTTGGCAGCCAGGCGTCTGCATCGGTTTTTCAGCCTGATTCCCTCGCAACTCAGGCGCGCCGCAGTGGCTTCATTCTATCAGCTTCTCGAACGAGTGATGGAGCAGAGATGATCAAGGCGTGTCGTCTCCACGCCACTTGGTCTACGTACTGACGGTGTTGGGTACGACAGGCCCACCCATGGTTCAAAGGGATTGAATGGGATCGTATTCACCGGTATCCCGCACCGTATCGCCCCGAATTGATAGATCCCGAAGATACGAGACATTTTGACTCTGACATACCCTCAGAGGCATGCTTTCATTCATTTCTACGTCTTGTCCACGCTCATCAACACGTTGTCTCCTAGCCTCTGGCTCCTGCCAATGGTGTGCCCGCAAACGCTACCAGAGATCCCCTGTTGCGACACGAGGTTCACGGGGAAGAGATCCTCAACGTCCGCAAGGCCCTTGCATTTGCGGGTTTTACGCACAAGAGTCCCCGTGCGATCAACTATACCCGGGCTGACCGAGCGTTTGGCGAAAGCAGACAAGAGAGCAGTGGGGGAGGGCATGAGAGGGGGCGTTCGCACTATCGGAGTGTTGGCCGCTCTGGCAAGGGCCGTGCCATTTCTCTGTAGCCTGCGAGCGGCGTGTGCGACGGACCCCAAATCGGAGTGGGGTGTGACGAGAAGGTGTGTGATGACGCCGTTTGCGTTATGTGGCGTACGGGCAGCAGCAACCTCGCTGCAATGATGTGGGTATGACAGCATGATCTGCGGAGCACATGTGCGCGTGTGTGGCGGTCTGTGTATGGTACTGTTTCCGTTGTTGTCTTCTAATGTACACTAGCGTCTCGACTGTAGAGACTTTGTGTGGCTCTTGCACTTTTGGCGTGCATACGATCGTCTTACGGAGGAGAAGAGTGGGTGAGGAGGCTTCCACTGGCCAGCCGGCGTATGTCACCGCCACTGTATGGCGAAAGTGTG
Organism: Singerocomus inundabilis; assembly: GCA_038089075.1. Taxonomy (NCBI): domain Eukaryota; kingdom Fungi; phylum Basidiomycota; class Agaricomycetes; order Boletales; family Boletaceae; genus Singerocomus; species Singerocomus inundabilis. The sequence continues at coordinate 3,624 of JBBPKD010001065.1, forward strand.
ATCGCGGAATTCCGTAAATTTACGTGACGCGCACGCTCTTCTTGTAGCTGCTCGTCATCTCAGTCGACTGCCTCGCGGTACTCGACCCACTCAAATGAAAGATGGCTGTGACTGTCAACGCCGCACCGGAGTAGACTATCTCTCGATTTGACCGCTGGACCCTGTCCGCCAGGTCCTTACTAGGGTGGGGAGGAGGAGGAGGGAGGGTCAGCGCGTGCAATCGGACTAGTGTCCGAGCAACATGCCCGAGACAGCGAGGTTGCCCTGGAGGAGGGAGGGAAAAGCGATTTTTGCGGACAAACAGCGGTGTGCCAGTGGACTGGACAGTGCATGTAGTGTATGAGTATGTGTGTGCCCATCAAAACGACCACATGGGCATTCCCGCTGTGCAAGTGGCAGAAATAGCTGGATAACGTTAGTGTCGATGTGCTACGATAAATAGACATGGGGAGCTAGGTGCAACGAGCCTAGAGTGCGGACAGTTGAATGTGAGGAGGTACTACACGGTCAATAAATAATAAATGGCATCTAGAAACACGCAGAACGCCGAATATCAGATACACTCCGGGAAAAGAGGGACAGAGGAAAGGTGCGAGTGTGGCTACATGAACAGTGGATTCTCCTGCTGGCGTGGACCGGGAATAAAAATTAAAAACGAAAAAAAAGAAAAAGGATCACATGGATGGTCGTTTCGTAGTCAATGGCCGAGCCGGTCGTGAAACGGTATGGGCCACGGTCTATTGCCTATCGCTGTGTTCGTCACTCGAGCTTTCCTGGTGGCGACTAGGAGCCTCGGCATGTACCCGTGCGTGCCGACGCATGTTACTAAGCACACTGAAGCTGCGCCCACAGCCTTCGAAAGTGCAGACAAAGGCTACAAAAGTCCAAGTTCGCATTAGACGCTGGGCAGTTTCATGACGGCAAAACTACTTACGTTTCTCGCCCGTATGGCTGTTCAAGTGGATCTAAAGTCATATTCAAGATAAAGAAACATCTGGATGACGGTAACGGACATACTTTGAGACTACTCGGTCGCGTGAATCCCTTGCCGCAATAATCACACTCGTACTTCAATGAAGAAGGTGAGGACATGGACGGCTGGCGAGCTACCTCCAACGTGACTGGCGCAGTCATGGGTTCTCTGTACTGCTCTTTGGCGTAGCCTTCGAGATACGACCCTCTCGACGAAATACCTGTGGTGGTATAGGAATAATTATAGGATTGCGTGGCTAGGTTCAGATGCAGATGAGACCCTGATGGGGAGGTCTGATCGTGGGACGCGGCTGGTTGATCCGCCTGAGAAGTCGAACGTGTGCGGTACTGAGGAGGTAGTTGTGAACTCATAGATGATGATAAGTTATCAGGAGGGGAAGAATGAGATGAACCATGTCCATCGTAGCGCCGCTGCGAAGGATGGGAATAATAGGCAGCCGAAGGTGTAGAACGCTACATGGGACGTAAGTCATGAACACGAAACAAGTGAACGGGTGCACCTGAACGCCGGGCCCATCCAGATGACAGTCTTGGCGGCGTTCGACCCGGGAGAATGATCGTTCGTAGCTTTGGTCAACCCGAGGACCGGGGACGATCCACGGAGGGGTAAGGTTCACTGGGGGTCTGGCCGAACGGGACAGTTCATCTACGTGCAGAGCGTCAGATCAAAACTGGCCTAGCATGCAAGAAGGATGACTTGCCTCGGAACAAATCTCGAACGGGAGGGAGTGTTGGCCGTGCTTCTTCGCGATACATTCTCCGGTCAGACATTAGGATAGCAGAAAACTTGGAGGATGGCACAGCGTCAGAAGTAGTTTCGTGGTTTATATATGGGAACATGGCCATTTGCAAGCTAAATGTGATGTTCAAAATCATAGAGAGAAAGACGCTATGAAAGGGTGTCCAGCCTTCGCTACCACCATACTGCGGGAAAGTGGAAGCAGGAGATTCATGGCCACCGTTACCAAGATGTCCGCGCTAACAGCAACCGGCCTTGATCGTCGCCGGGACCTGCTTGCTGTGCACGAGTCGACGCTGATTCTCAATTCTGAGACGGTGAACGAGAATAGTCGCAGGGCAACAGACCTACCACACATCATGCACGAAGAGGGGAGCTACGTCGCGCAAAGAAATGAAAATTCATACCGAAGTGCGTGAGGAACGCAGGAGGGCAGTGAAGCAAGCGTATGGCACCTCGGAATAGTGGCCAACGCCCAGATTCACTATAGCGGATCAAACGGAGTCAATACAAGTTGGTCTCGTCAGAGGCCAATAAATTCGTGAGTTTTCGAACAAGACACCTTTCTCATGGCCACGTATTAGCATCGCCGACTGGACTTATTTGACTCCTAATAACTCATGCACTGGAGAATCGTATTGTTACTGACGGTGAGGGTAGCGGCCGCAAGGACGTTTTATGGGTGGATGGTGTATTAATTAAAGGACGGCTCTCATGATTGACGAATCTACGCAACCAGGGCACACACTTCACAACATCACCCAGCCTGTCCAGCAGCCGAACGCTGTGCCTCCTCCGACGTTGATGTTTTCAAGGACAGGGCGTGGAGTCCCTGAGCGAGCTCATCTGACAGGGCCGAGTAGATGATTCGGTGCCGCTGCAAAGTTGTCTGAGGAATTGAGTAAATTGCAGTGTTGGCAGTGGAAATAGTAAAATATACCTTGCCCTTGAATGCGTCCGAGATGACGTGCACTGCGAAATCTGTAGAAACCATCGGTGGCAACACGTGAGTGGGTGATTATTTGCCGGCGTCTCGAATGAGACTGACGTGTTTCGCCATTACCTCCACCTTGGGCCCTCATGGCAACATGATGGCGGTGGAGATGGGATTCGTTTGTAACGGTGAGTCGTGAAGGTTGAAGCAGAATTGTTAGCTAAGAGGTAGGTTGGAGGCCGTTTTGGGTGTGCTGATCGGCATATCCTCCTCACCTTGTCGTGTATAGCGGTTTCAACTGGTCCACGAGATCCAGACTCGTTTGTGGCCATGGTCCGGTGAAATTGTCTCAGTAAATGACGAACTGGACCTGTTGGGCGAGGACGAAACATCCAACTGCCAAGAGACGCACTGAATCGGCTGTACATGAATACGCCGCATCGGAACAAGGAACATACTGACCTGGCACGACTGCGTGTTTAGGACTTGTGCTGGTCGACGAGTGGAGATGTTGGGCGATTTCCGTGAGCTCGCATTTGTCAGCAAGTCCGTCTGCGCGTGTCGGCTGACACGACGAGCGATGGGGCGACCATCATTCGCGATGCAACGAGGCAGTGGTGCCAAAACTCCTGACACATGAAGTACATGATGATCGCTTGAGGGACAGCTTTGACCCCCAAAATACCGCTCGAGCAGGGTGGCCACAGTCAAAAAGTGAGACAGACACGTCTGACTTGCTGTTTCCATGACCGAGCCTGCCTACGCCGTGCACATCCAGGATGAGTTCACAACCTCATCTTGTGCAAAAGACCTGCACGCGCGCGCGTTCATGTCCATCCATCTCAGGAACCACATCGACATAACACCGCCCATTCGACAACATATCAGATCGTTTCCCCCGACCTGTTTGGTCGTCGGGCTCTCCAGGGCGGACACTGGCCAGCACTGGCTCTGCAAGAAATCCGCGATCGGACGTCGCTTTGCTGACTCGTCACGTGCACCGCGTTCAATGCGCCACGCGTCTTGTCTCTCGTCTCTTCCTCCCCAACTACCAGGATGGCTGTCTCGAACGAGGAGCGGGAAATGACCAGAAACCAGCGTGGACTGGTCGACACCTGTTTCGAAGAGGGTCAGTATGAGTCCGGCATCGCAATTCTCGAACAACTGCGGTCTTCGTCTCTGAGGCCCCCTGCGTACGTGTTGCCCTCAGTGTCATTCCGACTCCCGATCTCATCGTATCTGGATAGCGACCACGTACGCCAGCTCCTTTACATAGCTCTCTTTCCCCCTCCCCCTGCTGCGGGTGATCAAACAAACCATCAGGATCAAGTTCTTCCGTCGCCTGCCAAGGGTTCCCCCACGAAACAGAAACCACCACTTTCCAAGGCATCACTGTCACCTTCGGTAGTCGAATCTGAAGCCGCCCAACGGATCTTGTTCTCGTTTCTCGCTACAAATTTGCCCCGATCTTTATTTAGAGCACTGCCGAGATACCCGTTGGATGATGTCGCCGACAGCGACGTACTACCAGGGTCGAATAATGACAGTCATGACGAGGACTCGCTCATCGCTCGAGAATCTCTGTGCATCGAGGATTGTAGAAATTGCTGGGCCATTCTCAAGGAAGGGTTTATACAACGTAAAAAGCTACTGCCCCGGGATACAAGCAAGAGGCGCGGAAAAAGTGCCTGTGACGTCCAAGACGCCGACCTTGACCTCGATTTTGGCCGTAGTACACCGGCAGCGGTCGCTGAGCATGCATGGCCAATTTTCCAGTGGCTGTTGTCCTTGTTTGAAAAAGATGAATTGCTCCATTCCCGGGAACTTGGAGGTAAGATTCAGCTCCCTGGTGAAAAAAAGTCAGACATGATCGCTGTTTCGATGCAGAAAGGTTCTCGCTTCTTCTCTTGTCGCAGATTCCTCCCCCAAGAGGAGGTGCTGGTCCACGATGGGAGGCAGGTGTTCCACTCGATATTGTTTTTTACGCTGTCAGGCAGGATGACAGCGAACGTCGAGAGATGGCTACTCGACTACTGACACTTGTGCGTTTTCAACGTCTCGGCTGGATCCAGCGCACCGATTGAGGTCTTGCGCAGCTCATCAACCTCACTCTCTCGGGCTCTTTTGATGGTTCCATGTTTGCGGCAACGCTGACGACGCGCTTGCATACTTCTCACCAAATTATCCAGAACCTGATGGAGAGCCTGCCAAAGACGATCCCGGTTCTCACTTTTAAAATCACTGTATGCCAGAAATTTTTATCGTCTGGGTCGTCTGTCGCCGAAGGAACCAAACCTCGACCTAGGCCTCTCCTGAGGCGTGGATCGCGACGTGACCCGGGGACCACATCATCCACTATTGACCTCGATGTTGGCCGTACAGGGTCCAGCTTTCTGCCACGAACCGCGCTCGCGACGTGCCCGGAGGTGTTTCAACTGCTCTGTAGCAGCCACCCGTCTCAGAAATCGGCTTCGGCATCACCGGTACTTGCCATCAAGTACTCCCTCGTCGTGTCGTATGCTCACCTCCAGGGGTTATTACCCTCCGGGGAGAGAGACGGTGACTGGCAGGCTGCACTATCGAACGGCCAGTTGAACCGCGTGATCGATGCCGCGTTTCCGAGTGAGAGCGTGTACCACACGGCTCTCACGACCATTGCTAGCTTTTGGTCAGCCACTTGAGTCCATAGTCTCTGACGCAACGAGTACAGGATGTCACCGTATTGCACTTTTTCTAGCATTATATATCATGCCCGTAATTTTATGCCATGGTATCTTCAACCTTTTGGTGCTCGGGTCCTACTGATACATTCTTATATGGCACAAACACAAGGCTCAGCCGTCGGATTCATCCTCGATCTGTGTCTCTACCTCAAATTCCATGTCGATGAGATCTCCATCGTCGACGCCAGTGGCGTTTTTGCCCTTGTCTGACTGATTGCGGTACATCTGAGCGAGTTGGTGGGAAGTGGTAGCGTGCTCTGGACGTTTATCTTCCCTGGGACGAACAAAGCGTGGAAACCGCAGACTGAGACCCCTCACGAGAGATACTTGACCGAGCGCCGCTAACGACACGGGACTGAGTGTAATGCTTGATAAGCAGGGTCCACCATAGTCAGCGGAGGAAAACAAGAAAAAAAAATTTGTGGTCTGCTTACTCCGCACCTCGGATCTCCCAGACTTCATGGGGCCGAAAATACACATCGGGTTTGAAGCCTACGTCCGAGTGCCGTTTATTTCAGGGTCCAAGACGGAACGCTGTGCAAGGATGGCCTAACCTCCCGTATCACAGTCCCCTATAGGGTGATATGAACAGTCGTTGGAATCTTCGGAGTATCTTAGTGTGAGATCCTGTTTATAGATCGAGTATCACTCATCCATATTCTGTGGTCCTTATCCGAGGGGAGTCATTGGGTGCACACCTTGTAAAACGCATCGGAAAATCCTTCACCAATCGATTACCAAAAGTGTGTAGATTGTTATTGTTCGTGCAGTAAACCTTACCAGACATGCATTTGCACACGGCGACCAGCTTGTCCTTGGAGGTGTCCCAGACTGCGAGCAAGACGGGGCTCCACCATCCCGCTTTGCGTCCATTTCCGTGCCATGCTCCAACAGGGACCAAGTCAAGTGTATCTCCGAGGCCATCGACGTAGTCCTTCTTGAGTTTCAGCCATGCAGACGTCCGCTTATCTGAAGAGTTATCATACGATTGGACGACCCGTGTTTCACCTTGAAGGACGTGTCAACACGTTCACTTACCGGGCTCGTACGTAGCGGGCAACGGCCGTTTTCGAGTTTTGCCCCCGTGATGTGCGACGGTTTCCAAGCTTTCAGCGTGGTCCAGAAGCTAAGCAGAGATGAGAGTGCGCCAGGACGGTGACCCATCTGAGAACTGACTTTGATCATGAGGCCTTCACAACGACTTTCCATGACCTTTTGCCAAAACTCTTCCATACATTCTCGCCCTTGTTCACTCTCGCAGCTGTCAACGTGGTCAAAGCGGGCTGTGCCTGTTTCCCCTGGAGTCAGGGCAGGGAATCGTGTTCTCAACAGGTCCCGTCGCTCCCGGAATGATCGCTTCAAGAAAGTCTGGTAGGGAAGTGCAGTTATATGAGGTCGAGCCGCATGAAGAGACGGAAGGAATAGAACGCGCCTCTCCATCAAGATACATCAAGTCAAAGGCAAATACACAGACTGGAATTTTGATGTCTCCCATCTGCACATCCTTGCGTGCTCTGTTGGAGAGCGCTTGGAAAGATCTGAGGCCGCCGTCGTTCGGATCTATGGCAACGATTTCCGAATCGATAATAAAAGATTGTAGGTTGGAGGTCGTTGCAAAAATGTACCTGACCAAAGATACTATGTCGGGATACTGGGACCGATGCATGGGATCAATGCCAACTGAGCACACAAAGTTCCGGAAATTTTACCTTATCGGTCATGTTTTCTAGATGCCGAGAGAAAATATGGACAGACGGACAGCCATTGTCCACCTTTGAGGCATGAATCTGTGCACGCTGACCATCATACTTGAACTCCGCTGTGAATGGCCTCTCATTCAAGCGATCATATGCCTCGTCGAGTGAGCGAGCTGGAGAGCCCAGTGTGGGATGAAGAGGGATGCCTGAGTGGATGAATTACCAAGAGGGTTTAAGTCAGGGAGGAGAAGGGCTCACCGACGGTGAGTGGGACCCGTGTATGGAGTTGGTCGAGATCGCCGGCGATGGTAGCAGCGATGATGTGATCATAGTTGGGATGTTGGACGTACACTTGTCTTGTGAGTGCTTCAGCGTTCGCAAACTTGAGCAGCAGCTCGTTGCGACGAGGATCGATGTTTTTCTTTTGCTTGGCTGACGGTGAAGGATTGATGGATGCAAGAAACTGTGGTGTCACGTGGAACGATGAGTCGCGTGGCACGGGTATAGGTGGAGACAAGACCAATGCTCTGGCGAGCGCTGTCAAGATGGACGTTCGGACGGCACCGACGCGCAAGTTCTGGGACAGTGTGCGGACGAGAAATCTTGTTTCTTCCCCCTTTGCGGCGACAAGCAGCTGTTCCACGATGGATTGCTTCTGTTTTGCAGCACCCTGACCTTTGATGTGGGCGATTTTCAACAAGGATTGGAATACGGTCTCGATGAGGAGGGGAGGGTGTGCGATCAGCGTACGAACGGTCGATTTCGCCTGGAATGCGACGTCGCCTGGGTCGCCTGAAGCATTGTAGAGCTTGCGGAGTGCAGTGGGGGTGAGGCCCGAGACCTGCTGGATGGCTCTCGAGATGACGGAGGTGCCGATGCCAAGCTCGAGCGGGGAATAGGCGGGGGAGAGTGAATTGGACAAGAGGTAGATTGCCGGCAGAAGGGACGGAGGATGATATAACAGGAGACATCTGAGGGTGTTGGTGAGGGCATCGAGGATAGCGATGCGGGAGCGGGTGGCCACCAAGACGGAGAGGGTGTGTACGAGAAAGGCGTACGGCGCGGGACGAGTGGTTGGCCAGGGTGAGATGTGTGTCGGATAGAGGAGAGGGTCTACTGCGACGGGTGAAAAGTGGGCGTCGTCGGATGGCGGAGCGAGGAGAGAGCGAGGTGGTGTCGGCAGGGATGCCGTAGGAGAGTCGCAACGATCAAGGGGGGGTTCAAGGGGATCGTGAGAGGACGAGGGTCGGGTCTGTCTGGGGCCATGTCCGTCGTGTCGTAATAATACATCCTCCCCGTCCCCCTCCTCCTCCTCCCCCTCCTCCTCTTCGA
>JBBPKD010001066.1:0-12037 GCA_038089075.1 Singerocomus inundabilis
CACAAACAGATGGCCAGACTGAAAGAGTAAATCAAGAGGTTGAAACCTACCTCCACATTTATTGTGGCAGTCACCCAACTACCTGGACTATACTAATCACACACGCAGAATTCATATATAACCATCAATCTCATTCTGTCACCAACCAATCACCATTTTTCCTAATGATGGGTTATGAACCCAAACCCTTACCCTCTATTGCATTCGACACTAATTCCTCTTCAGCTGACTTAAAAGTCAAACAGTTAATCACTGCAAGAAACGAAGCCTTAGCGGCTCATGACCAAGCTTGCCTACATATAAAGAAAAGATACCATGGCAAATACAAACCCTTTGCAAAAGGGAGTAAGGTATGGCTAGAGGCAACGAACCTCAAATGGAGTGTAGTAAACCCAAAATTTGCCCAAAAGCAAGAAGGTCCTTTTGTAATTACTGACGTCCTCTCCCCCATAACCTATAGACTCTGCCTCCCAAAGACATGGAAGATTCACCCCATATTCCATGCCACACTTCTTTTTCCATTCAGAGAGAATTCCACCCATGGAACTCCACCTCCCATGCCACCACCAGAGTTAATAGATGGAGAAGAAGAATTTGAAATTGAATGGATCTTACGCCACCGTGGCTCCCCATCACACCGCTCATTCCTAATCTAATGGAAAGGATACCCACTTGAGGATGACTCCTGGATTCCAGAGAAAGAACTGTCTCATACCCCACTATTGCTCGTAGACTATAAAAAATGCTACTGACTTTAAAACTCCGTCAATCCACTCTTCACCCCAACGCCCACCATCGCATTTTATCTCGTAACAATTCAACTCGCATCTATGGCCATCTCAACCTCCCCAAGCCTGTCCAACACCTCCCTGACAACTGAACCATCTATCACCAACTCCCAAGTCTCCACCCCTGTAGTTATGGCTGAGGAAATGTTTCCTCATGTTAATACACCCATTGATACATCTCCCCTTTTCTCTCATCCTTTTATATATGCTTCATTGGCCACTCCCTCCACAGAGGAGGCAGCTCGTCATGTTTTTGATGCTATTACTTCTCCACCCCAATGTGGGGTTTCTTCTGTAGACTTACCCCTCTATGCCAACAGACTTAGAAGTAGTCACCCAGATTCAAACTACGCTCTACATGTATGCGCTTTCACCCAGGACCCTCGACTCTCCATCCCCATTGAAGCTCACCTCAATGTGGGATCCATCCTCCATTCACTCTACTCCGCTCTATTAAACATCCAGAGACTTCGCATAGGAGCTGGACAAGCCGGCAATAATGCCAATGCAACCGCCGCCTTCCTTACCTCTGTTATGAGCTCTATTGCCACCAATATAGAGACCGCATTACTGGAGATGGCATATCAATTGGAATTTGGGGAGTTCTTAGATGATTTAGATGGGTATTTGAGGAACCTGAACTATGCTAATGCCACACCGACAAACACCACACCATCTGCATCCTCCGACCCCCTCACCCTTGACAAGATCATCATCATGGAGAGATTGAACTCCTACTGGACAGAAGGAGAAGGACAAGTCACACTCCTTTTTACCCACCCACAATATGGAGAGGCATGCTTCCAATGCCATTGTCTTGGTCACTTATGCATTGATTGCCCTGTCTACCAGTGCCCATTCTGCATGCTATGGCGTCCGGGCCACACACAAAATCAATGTAACCTTTGACAACCTACCTCCCTCATTATAGACCATACCACGACCAGATCACCACCTTCATCACCGTCCACCTCTTCTCTCGATTCCTTCAATCCCCTGTCCCTCCGACACTCACCCATTCACTGAACGACTGGACACAGAGGTCACCCACGCCCTGCTATTCCAATCCCTCCTCTGGGCTTTTGACCCAGACATCAGCATCACGCCCACTCCCCACCTCCACCCCCAGTGTCAGTGGACCCCATCGAAGACTACGGGGATGACATCTATGATGACACCATGTACAGCAACATGACAGGCTCCCCAGTCCATGAATCCAATGAGTACACTTGGGCTTGAATCTTGTGTGGTTACTTGAAGTCTACAAAGGGGGTAATGTTACACTTTTCTCTTTATCTCATTTCGCCTTGCCTTTGCCTTCATGTTTGTACTACCAAAGGCTAGCCATATGCTAAGCCATTTCTTTGACTATGCAAACCTTATGATGCTGACTCATCACTTCCCACATTACGTCATCGACTGTGCTTCGCTTTCTGCCCTTCTCTTCCACGCACAGCTTGACTTATTCATCTTCAGTCAGCAGTATCTTTTAGTCATTGCTCTCATTCCGCTATTGGCCACTATACTTATGATTCGCTCTGACTCACATCAGACCTGCCCTACAGCATGGTCTGTGCGCAGTACCCATAGGTATATAAAGGCACATACCCAGTATCGTAGCTTAGCTTTTGTCTCCCTTGTGCATACTCTGCCATTGTATTATCCACAAGCAATATACTTGCTTGCTGTCTTCCTCTGCTATCACTTAGTCAGCAAGCCCCTCAAGCCTGTCGACGCTAAGGTGATCACTGAGTGGTTATGATATGTATCCACAGACTCTATAATACTTGACACTCACCAAGTCAACTTCGTACCATTGTTTTAGCGATCTCAAGGGCTACACTTAGTCCTACCTGGGTTAAGTGTAACACATTTCTACCCGTATGCTCTTCGCTTCTGTCCTTTCTCTTTATTTCCATTGGTCTCCACTCTCCTGGTGTCGACCTGGGCTTTGCCTTCACTTCACATCTAAACTGTGCTTCGTCTTCAGATCTTCACTTCCACACACAGCATGGTCATTTGATCAACACTTCTATTGTTTCTGTTTCACTCTTCTTTTGATCGACAGCTGTCGTTTCATCTTGACAGCTACTACACATTTCACTTTGACAGCTGTTAGTCTCAACCCTTGACACCTGTCTCCTATTCGTTACCGAGGTAGCGTCCTTTCCTGCACTTGCCCTATATAACAGTCTGTGTGCAGTTGGGATATGTATATAAAGCCGATACTTTACATATGATACCTTAGCTTAGTTCTCCCTTGTCTTACCTAGCATTTGCAACATCAGTTTGCTGGCTAGTTCAAGGTTCCCTAAGTCTCCCCATTGTCCTAAGTCCCTTGCTACCCACAAGCAAGACTCCTCAGTCCTCCCTTCGTCTTAAGGGAACCTTGGTATGCACTCAGAATTCTTAGTCCAAAGACTACTTCATTCTTGCAAGGGCTATGTGCGACCTCACCTAGGCCACATGTAACAGCAGGCCTTGATTCTATTTGTGTTATTGTAGATCAATTCTCTAAAGAGATTGTATTGGTGCCTTACACCAAAACAATTTCTTCCTCTTAACTAGCTTCATTATTTAGGGACCACATCTGGTGTCAACATGGTCTCCCTTCATCCATTGTATCCAATAGGGGAACACAATTCATCTCCAAGTTTATCAAGGATCTCTGCAAATCCTTAGACATTGATCAAAAAATCTCTACCACATATCACCCACAAATGGATGGGCAAACAGAAAGAATTAACCAGGAAGTAATAGCTTACTTGCAACACTTTGTAGCAAAGAAACAATCAGGTTGGGTAGAATGGGTTAAACTAGCCAAATTCCATCACAATAACTCTTTGACTTTTGCTATGGGTTGTTCCCCTTTCCAAGTCACTAGGAACTATTTCCCATGGCTGGGATTTACAAACTCGGATACTCTGTTTGGTATTGAATGTGCTAAAGCTCACAAAGAAATTCAGCATGCTTTGACAATTACAAGGCAAAAAATGTTGAATAAATCACATGCACCAGTCACTTTCATACCAGAAATCAACCAACAGGTTTGGCTGTCTATGGAGCATTTGAACTTACCATACCCCTCTAAAAAATTGTCACAAAGATGGTTGGGACCATATTGCATCAAATGCATTATGCCTGGAGCAGTTGAACTGTTCTTACCTTCTTCAATGAAGATTCATCTGATGGTAAATGTGTCTAGGATTAAACCCTTTGTTCCTTCAGTACAGGGATAACAGGTGACTCAACCAGATGCAATTATCATCACTGAAGAAGGTGATGAAGAGTATGAGGTAGACTGCATTATTGATGCTAAACTACAAAAAGGAAAATTGCATTACTTGGTCCATTGGAAAGGATGGTCAGACTCTAATTATACTTGGGAACCGGCTTCCCATTTAACCAATACACCCAATGCTATCAAAGCCTTTTACAAATGAAAACCATCAGCACCTCATCCTCTTTGCATTATGGGCTTACCTTTTCAATCTTTATTTTGCCCCTATGAAAACCTTACCAGCTCATCTGAAAGCTGAGCTTTGAGGGGGGGGAAGTGTTATGAACTCATAAAGACACTTGTATAATTCTCTATCTTTTCTTTCATCTTATCTTATCCTTCAGATCATGTGACCATTTCACATCTTCACATATTTACAAGGTCATGTGATACTTTCACCTCTTCACCATTTCACATCTTCACATAGCACCTGCATGTTCAGAGCTAGGCTTCTACTTCCATTCTTCCACAACATGCATTAAACATGTGTTGTGCTTCTTACCATGCACATCAGGCATGGCATGCTTCTTTCAATTTCCATCAGCTTCCTTACTTCTATTCCATTTGATGGAAGCCTTCTTTTAATCTCCATTTACTTCTATTCCCACACATAGCTTGGTCTGTGCACATGTACTATTAGTATATAAGGGATAGTGAATTGGCTGTTGTCCCTTAGCCTAATCCACTTGGTTATTCACCTGCAAAGGAGTGAGACCACACTAGGGATTACCCTCTACCTTACCATCTCCACCAGCCAGCCAGTTCAAAGAGCTCTGCAGCAGTTAGACAAAGACCCCTCTGTCAAGAAATCTTTACTATCAGTATGCACAATTGTTCCAGTTTTCTTGTTTTCTAGTATTACTCCCTTGCATCCACAACAATAAGCTGGTTACCTGAGAGGTCTTTTAGGATGCTCTTATCACAATGCCAATAAGTCAATTCACCCATGGCCATACTTATGGCACTCTTGTTCATAGTGGTAGACACCATCGAGTCCACTAATCTTCAAGTCTTTTAGACTACTTTGCCCAGTTGCAATGTCAATCAGTTGACACGTCACCCAAGTGGTAGGAATAATCAAGCCCACTTACCTCAGAATCCTTTTAGGATTACTTCATCACAACATCAATAAGTTGAGTCCTCAGTGGCCATTCAAACAGCAACCCAAGTGCCTTCTTAGGCAAAAAACCCCAGTGTACCCAAGTCAACCCCTCAACACAAAGTTGAAGAAGTCCCTCAATTTGGGCAATCCTATGATGACCTAACCAGTCAACCCAGTGGAAGCAGTATGCTTCATCCACAATGACTAACCATTGATCAAATAGATCTCACCTTTGTCAAAGTTTGCATTAAGTGGCACCTTGATTACCTCAATAGCTCAACAGAGCCACCACCCTAACACCTTAGCACATATAAGTGCATCACCCAAGTCAAAGTCAAACTGATGTTCAAATTCCATGAAGAAGTGCATATAATGCACTTGTCCTTGTCTTTGAAACCCATGCCTCCAGCTAACCTCTTTAGTTCCTTTGACCTTGAATACTCGACACCTAAACCTCTGCATGCCAAATATTTAGACCAAAGAAAGTTGGAAGTCTTAAGTGACCCAATAATTCAAAGTCCTCATTTGGCATCTCTTGACCTCAGCATCCACTGATGACACTTAGTAACCACCTGAAATGTGGTTAAACTTATCCATCCCATGGACATTGACCTTGTTTTCTTTGTCCTTGTCCTTTGTGTTAACTTAATGTCTTAGTCTCCAGATGTTTACACCTGTACTTCAACACCATCTGGAATGTGGCTAAACTTACTCATACTCATAACCTCAGTCCCCTGATGTATATCACTGATACTTAGGTTACCACCAGTGATGTGGTTAAACTCACACCCCTTGGTCTCAGTCCCTTAGCGCCCACTGCCGATACTTCAACACCATCCGAGAAGTGGTTAAACTCACTCATCCCTTGTCTTCTGGAATGAGAAGAAAACTTATCCACCACAATTGTCCTCAGTCCCCAGGCATCAACACCTATACTTCAGAACCAAAATAAGCCCTCATTAGAGGCCACCACCATTGTTCTTAGCTCTTCAAATGGCTAAAAGAGTTATGTCCACAATGACATATTAAACTATGATTCCTTGTTGCTTCTTCAGTCCCTCGGTAAACTCTACTGATACTTAGGAACCACCTTATCATGTGGTTAAACTGATTCAAGTATTTTCATCTTGTCCCCCAACCCTTGACATCACAGGAACCTTCTGAAATGAGATTAAACTTAGCCAATCTAGATCAATGGTCCCTGACACCACCTCAAGTGGCTCAATGCCCCAGCACCCAAGATCTTCCTGCTGTTTAGTGGCATGTCCCTCTTGACCCCGACTTCTCACACATTCCTTCTGTGATCCAGCTCTATGGAACCTTAGTCACCAGTCCACTCTAACTCTGACAGGAGTATAAACTGTAAGACTCCACTATAAGTATAAACTGGATTCCCTTGGACTCTGGCATGAGTATAAACTGCACTGCTTTACACTCCACTATGAGTATAAACTGGATTCCTTAGACTTCACAATAAGTATAAACTGGATTCCCTCAAACTCTGGCATGAGTATTGTTGTGGACACAAGGGAGCTACACTGCCAAACCTAACTCCATGGTCCTGTCGGGCAACCTGGCATCGATACTACAGGGCTAAACCAAGATGTCGGGATGTAGAGTGCTGAATAGCAGGTAATGGGGGAGCAGATATGATGATAGGGCTGATGGCAGGACTGGCATCTCCTATTGAACTCCTAGTGGACTATTGCACCACTATAGTAGATGTAGTACTCTTGCAACTAGTCTCTGTCTTCATCCTAATACTTGCAGCTATCTGCAAGCATAATCGTGTGTGGGCAATGCCTATGCCCTTGGATAATTGTGTGGTTATTGGGCGGGAACCACCTGGTAGGCATGAAGCCTTTCTGGAATGTCTGGTTAATAAATAGAACGAGTGTGTGATGTACTGGATGATCTTGTGTCATAGTCTTCCTGGAATACAAGTTGGTACTGGCTGGCTGGGAATGGAGTGGGGGATGGCTTCATCTCCAGGGACCTCACTCCTAGGCACTATTGCTGGTGAGTAGGTGAATAGTCAACTGGCTACAAGTCAAAGTGCTCACTAGGCCACCTTTGCAGGCAGGGTAGAAGGTTCACAAGTGGATTAGGCTGGGGGGACACCAGCCAACTCACAACCCCTTATATACGGTTACAGGAAGTGCATGGACCAAGCTGTGGTGGTATCTAAAGTATAGGGTATTACTGTATATAGTAGTAAGGTAAAGGGTAAAGTCCATGAGGCAGCAGTGAGGCTGGCCTCAATGCAAACACAATGTAAGGCATGAGGTTGAGAAGATCAGAAGCATACCTTATGCTAGAAGAATGGAAGTGGAAGATTGATCACAAGATGTGAACAATCAAGGGAGTGATTGTGGCAGAGATCGATCAACGATCCTGCAGAGTTGTGAATGAATGATCATACCAATCAGAGGGTAAGGGTGGAGATGTAGAAGGTGTGTATGCCTGTAGGTGATGATTGGAAAGAGATTGATGATCAGTGTGATGTCATGAAAGGGTGAAGAGGGTGAAGGTGTGAAGACATGACAGGGTGAAGGTGTGATGTGTGAAGGGACAGAAGAGTCACATGATCAGGGAAAAGGAATGTCATGAGAATCGCAAGTACAATTCTTATATCATAACAAGTATAAACTGCTCCTTATGAGTATTAAACCTTGTGCACTCCTCCATAAGTCTAAACTGTTTCTCATGTTCCTCCCACATCCATGCATCACACTTCTAGAAGAGAAGCATACTTTGTCAAATCCCACTCATTTTGGAAATCTTAGTTTGGGTGAACTAAGTCCCTTAATTGGGGGGTGATTTTCCCTTTTTTCCTTGTTGCTCCCTGTTTTGCACTACTGTTTTGCACCTACAGGCTCTGTTCTCCCCTTGTCATGCACATTGCACATAAACTGTGCACCTCTCTCCTCAACCACCTGACACCTGTGTATCGAATTCTCTATATTTCCCTCCATCTCCTGGCATCTATGGCATCTACATCTTAGATTCTTTCCTCGTCAAGAAAGAAAACTGACTCATCACTTGAAGAACCTTACCCCAGGGATCTACATAATCTAATTATAGAAAAAAAAAACCCCCTGAAATCCCCATGTGTAATGGCATCTCCCATGCTCCCCTCATTATCATCTCTATGGCACCATCATCATTGGTCCCCACCTCATTAAGTGGTAAAACTAACAGACACCTCACTAATGTGTATAAACTAGCTTTTTTCAAGTCTCCACACCAAGAGAATAAACTGGTAACCTTGTAGAACCCCAGCAAATGGTCAAGAATCAACCATCCCTATGCAGCTTGCTCAGCAAGCATTCTCTTCATTTACTCTATCTTTGTTGTGGATGCAAGGGAACTACACTACCTAACCCTAAATCACTGTGTCCCGTTGGGCGACCTGGTACTCTTGCTACGGGGACTGAACCAAAATGTCAGATATGAGGAGTGCTGGACAGCAGGTATTGGGGGTGCGGGAATAAGGAGAGGACCATTGTTGGGTTCTGGCTTCCACTATTGAACTCCTAGCGGACTATTGCACTGCTATAGTAGCAATTGTACTCTTGCAATGATGCTCTGTCTTCATCCTAATACTGGCACCTATGTGACAGCATAATTGTGTTTGTACCTAAGAGGTACTTGAGTGATCACGTAGTTAACTGGAGGGAACTACTCTGAAGGTGCTCTTGGCCTTGACCATTTCATTGGCCACTGGATTATGGTTTTTAGTAAACACATAATGACTGATTTGCATATTGCAAGATCTGGGATATGACTTGACATGGGATATGAGTTGGTGTACTGGCTGGACTGAATGAGGGGAGGTTGGCTTTATCTCCGAAGTGTCTCACTCCCAGGTACCATTGCTGGCAGGTGGGCGAATAGCACTTTGTGTTATGCTTGAACTTGGGAGAACAAGTGTAGACCCTTGGGGTTAGACGACTCTACTGAGTGAGCATAGTGATATGAAGAGAGGGGTCTAGCATGTAGTGTAACCCAAGGTGTCGCCTAAGCACATGTTGTATACAGGTTGACTTAGCAATGTGAAGATAGCAACTTGGTGATTGCTAGGATGTAGTGATACAATGCATGTAGCAAGGGAGATGAAAGCTAAAGTATGGGTACTTGGTACACAGGCTTATATACGTGTGGTATTGCACATGGACCGTGCGGTGTTACCGAGTCATGATGAATGGGGAGTGAGTCATGAAGACGAGTTAAGTATACTAGCCAATAGCAAAAGGGGTGTTGACCAAGGTTCTGCCAAGCTGTGCATGGAAGAGAAGAGCAGAATGTAGAAGCACAGTCAATGGCCTAAGCATGGGAAGGGTTTGTCAACGTAGGAGAGAAGAATGATGGGCATAATACATATCACTACATGAGTGGTGTAGACGAGAGGGGTGATACGTGGAGTCTGTGGTTTAGAGTTTACAATGAAGAAAGAAAAGTGTAACATTACCCCCCTACTAGGGATGAGTGACCATGCGATTCTATAGCCCCCAAGTCAGAGTTCGAGGGATTGGTTGATAGGTGATCCCAACATGTTGCTGTACACAGTGTAAGGAACCGATGTTCCTTATAGTGGTATAGGCCTATTTTATCATCCAGGTACCCAGTCCAGGTCATCCCCACTTGCCCCCCTTCACAGCCATGTGTCCAGCATATGTCCGGACCAGTGCAATATGTCTGGACCGATGGAACTTGACCATGCAACCATAGTCCATGTCCCCAAGAAGTCCCCTGTCTAGTAAATCTTTCGGTGAGTGACCCCTTTTATTTCCCCTGACTTACAACCATGCTACATATGTCCGGACCACCATCAAACATGTCCGGACCACCAGTATGTATGTCCGGTTCTACTACATTTCATTTACCGGTTACTTTATATGCTTTTTATACATCCTTTTCACCAATTTTCATTGCATTTGCATCCGGACACTTTTTATTACCTACGCATCGGTCATTACATTGCTTACATAAGTCCCGGGTGTGCCCGGACTATAAACGGGTGTATGTACACTTGATAAAAAAGTTCTTTTTGGACCAAAGAAACTATGAATCTGTCAGAATTGCACCCAGTATCCCATTTCTCAAGTCCTAGTCGTTGAAACCTACGTCCGGACACTCTATTCCCATCGTTCTACCCTCCAGACAGTTTGCACTTGGACCTACTGCCTATAGAGCTTAGGAGTAGACATTCAGTATTGCTTATTCAAGGGGAAAGAGTATTATTTTGTTTTACAACTGGAGCCCACCGTGAGGGATTCAGCTGAGTCGAAGAGAAGGTCACTCAGGCAAAACCCCAACCACCAGAAGCGCCGGTTTACTCGACAGGCATTGTAGGCATCACATATTGAAAAACTGACCCTGTTTTTAGATCACCCAAAGTAGCAGCGACAAAGGGTCCAAGCTCAGTTCACATAGCCTAAATGTCTGGGTAACTATCCGAAGCACGCCACTAACGTTATCCAGGTACCCAAACCTCTTCTGAAGTGCCTCAGGGTCACTTAGGCAACATCTGATGACTACCAACTCTTTATTTCCAACCCGGTCATCCCCTGTACATAACCCTTACGACACTAACATCATTCAATGGCCAGCTACATCTGGATGCCACTTCGAGGAACACCAAATGCCCCCAGATTTGATGGGAGGACCCCCTCACTCCTTCCACACTATTTAGAAGATATCAACTGCTTGAGCACTGCTGCCGGAATCAACACAGCTGAGAAGATCAAAGCAGCCATTCAATATGCGGATCTAGATGAAGCAGAACTATGGGAAATGCTTCCAGAAGCCTCAGATGATGCCACAGCAAGCTGGGACGCATTTGTTACCGCAGTTAAGGAACTATATCCTGGATGTAAGGATACAAAGCAAGTAGATTCTCTAGATATCCCTGCTGACCTCAAGTTTCAGAAATACTTAGCGCACGCCTGGGCCACCTATCAAGCCGAAAGAGAGACCAGTAGCAAAGGTAAAGAGATCTGAAGCACCAATGTGGGAATAGCATCAGAATCCAGTCCAGATCTCAGAGCAGCACCTGCTATGAAGAAGTATGTATCAGCTATAGTGCAAACTAACGCATCCGGACAGCCTAGCTCTACCAGTGCTGTATCTTCGGACATCTGGTCCAATTTACTAGAATCCGAACCATGGGCATCCACCCCATTACCACCCAGCATAAGTACAGCTCCTAAACCATCTTATGCTGACGTTTTTCAGTCCAGTTCGATGATACAGTGGTCCAGCAGCCCAGGAACCAGCAAGAATGTTATAGCAGACCAGTATACCAGTCCGGATGAAGAATGTCAATGCCCACCACCCGATAAAGACCTGCCGGACCTGAAAGACCTGAATACCCAGCCAGACGACTGGCCTAATGATACCCATCCCCTTTCTTCTGCACCAGCTCCAGTCTGACACCCTTTTGACTTGCCGCACCACCCTACACTACCCCCCAACATTGCCCTCACATCCAACCTCACTTCACCCACTCCCCTGACGGTGTATACCGGTCTGGATGGATTGCCTCAATGTCCACCACCTGATAAGGACCCTCTGGACATAGAAGAGCTGAATGACCATCTAAGCAACCCTATACCACCCCACAATCTTGCCCTTGCACCCGACCTCACTCCACCTACTCCTCTATCATGGTACCCTAGTCCGAATGGATCGTATCAGCGTCCACCACCTGATAAAGACCCTCCAGATGTTGAACTGGCACTATTTAGCTGCCATTCACTAGCTACACTTATATAGGATTACATTGTAGCAAAGGCCCCTATTGGCCGCTTTACCAAGATTAGATAAGGAACTACTATACAGTAGATTAGATAACCTTATCTCACA
>JBBPKD010001067.1:0-12031 GCA_038089075.1 Singerocomus inundabilis
AGTGAAGTACCCTACAAGTAGCAGATGATTATTCGCCCGCCTGCCAGCAATGGTGCCTGGAAGTGAGATTGTCTGGAGATGAAGCCATCCCCACTCCCATCCAGTCCAGCCAGCCAGCAAGCTCATATCCCAGGTCAAGATACCTCCTAGTCTTACCAGTACGCAAACCATTCATTGCATCTTATTTAACCAGTTCCCAAAGAAGCCCCAGACAGGCCAGAGGCATAGCACCTTAAGGGTAGTTCCCTTCAGATAACTATGCAATCACCCAAGGGTATAGTGATTGCCTGCTCACGATTACACTGTCACATAGGTGCCAGCATTAGGAGGAAGACAGAGACTAGCTGCAATAGTGCTACATCTATTATAGAGATGCAATAGCTCTCTAGGAGTTCCTTAGTGGAAGCTAGTATCTGATGACAGCCCCTTCCTTTTATCCACACCCCCATTCCTGCTGTCCAGCACCCTCTACTCTGACATCTTGGTTGTCACCCCATAGCAAGCATTCCAGGTTGCCCGACGGGATCCAGTGGTTTAGATTAGGCAGTGTAGCTCACTTGCACTCACAACACCTGCATGTTCAGGGATGAACTTCCCTTCCATTCTGCCACACCATATGTTGCAGGCATGGAATGCTTCTTACCATGCACATTAGGCATGTCATGCTTCTAGCAATTTCTGCTAGCTTCTATTCTTCTCTTCCATTTTCTAGAAGCATAGCCCCTTTAATTTCCATTAGTGTACAGCCACACACAGCTTGGTCCATGTGCAGCATTGTTGTAGTATATAAAGGGACCTTCTTTGGCTGTTGTTCCTCAGCCTAATCCACTTGGTTATTCACCTGCAAAGGAGTGAGACCACACTGAGGATTACCCTCTACTTCATCATCTACCAGTCCAGCCAGAACAAGAGCCCTGCAGTGATCAGACAAAGAACCTCCTGCAAAGCATTATCTTCACCAGTACACATTATTATTCCATCCTGTGTGGTTTCTAGTGTTTTTCCCTTGCATCCACAGCACTCAGGTAACCACCAAACAGGAGCAACTTCCTCTTCTTGAAGAGTTATCTGACAGTGATGATGAAAATGGGGAGAAGGCAGAGGTTAGAAACATAAAGGGTTTTTAAAGAGGGGATCACCAAAGACACAAGTGTCTCCCCATAATACCATTGCCAATGTACTCTCTCAAACCAGAAATTCCATGAATTTACCCATCAAATTCCTCATGGCAACCAAAAGCATCTCCACTCATGCTTTCATTGATAGCAGAGCAGAAATCAATTGCATCAACTGGGATTTCATATGAAAGCACCAAATCCCTCTACAACGACTCAAGATTCCTATTCAAATTGCCAATGTAGACTTCTCTACCAACAAGAAGGGGATAGCAAAGTTCAAAGCCATATATTACCTCACTATCAGCCCCTTTATTCACCAAGTAGAATTTATCGTCATCCATTGCAAAACAAACAATCTAATCCTAGGAATGCCCTGGCTTCAGAAACACAACCTGAAGATTAACTGGATCAAGAAAGTCACTGCATTGAAGAAGTCTACTAACAATACCAACCAGTATAATAAGTACTGAAAATCACACTTCAAATGGGTTACCACCAAGCTCACCACCAGAAGACCCCCTTCTCAACACATTAACATGGTCAAGGAGTATGCCAACCATTTCTTCAACTATTTACAGTGTAGATCTGTGGAAGAAGAACTAATGAGAACCATAGTGTGGGTGCAACACTTCATTCAATGAATTAAGAAAATAAAACAATGATTCGTTCAAGCTACCACCTCCACCCAATTGGCTATTAACATGTTAGCCAACAAAGCCAAGATGACCCTCCCAAAAGAATATCAACAATATGCAAAAGTATTCTCTCTGTCAGAAAATGATCAAATGCCTCCTCTGCACCTGTACAACCACGAGATCAACTTCAAAAAATCATTCCAACCAAAAATTGGTAAATTATACCCACTAAATTCTGAAGAAAGAAAAGCCACAGAAGCTTTCCTCAATGAAAACATAGCATTAGAAAAGATACAAGCATTCAAATCCCCACAAGCATCTTTGTTCTTCTTCATCAAGAAGAAAAACAGGAAACTCTGACCATATCAAGACTATTGTTGTGACTGCAAGGAAGCAATCACTGAATCCACAACTGGAATGATAGCGTACTGGTGATACTAATGTCTTGGTAGGGGAATAGCTTTGTCAACCACTGCAGGGCTTTGTACTGGCTGGACTGGGAGTGTAGAGAGTAGAGGGTAACCTTGTGTGGACTTACTCCTTTATAGGTGAATATCCAAGTAGATTAGGCTGAGGGACGACAGCCAAAACACAGTTCCTTATATACTACAAGTATATGCACATGGACCAAGCAGTGTATGTGAATAGAAGTACATGGAGATTAAAAGAAGGCTTCTATCAAATGGAAGAGAAGAAGAGAAGTGTTGCAACTGCAAAGGTTCAATGCGGAAAACTACAACTGGAATGATGTATAGCATACTGGTAAAGGTATTACTTTGATAGTTGTTAGGGGATCTTGGATCACCACTGCAGAGCTTTGGTACTGGCTGGACTGGTAGAGTGTAGGATGGAGGGTAACCTTGTATGGACTCACTCCTTTGCAGGTGAATATCCAAGTAGATTAGGCTGAGGGACGACAGCCAAAACACAGTCCCTTATATACTAATGATACATGTGCATGGACCAAGCAGTGCATGTGAATAGAAGTAAACAGTAATTAAAAGAATGCTTCCATTAAATGAAAAAGAAGAAAGGAAGCAAACAGAAATGAAAGAGAAGCGTAACATGCCTGATGTGCATGGCAAGAAGCACAACACATGTTCAACACATAGTGTGGCAGAATGGAAGAAGAAGCACGTCCCTAAACATGCAGGTGACATGTGAAGATGTGAAATAAGTGAAGAGGTGAAAGTATCATGTGACCTTGTGAATATGTGAAGGTGTGAAATGATCACATGATCTGAAAGATAAGATAAGATAAGAAAATGAAAGAGAATTGTACAAGTGTCTGCACAGATTCACAACAAGAAGCCAATGGAAATAAAAAGAAGCATGACATGCCTGATGTGCATGGTAAGAAGCACAACACATGCTAAATGCATGATGTGGCAGAATGGAAGAGAAGCATGATCTTGAACATGCAGGTGCCATGTGAAGATGTGAAATAGGTGAAGAGGTGAAAGTATTATGTGACCTTGTGAATGTGTGAAGGTGTGAAATGATCACGTGATCTGAAAGATAAGATAAGATAAGAAAAAAGAAGAAATCATACAAGTGTCTAAACAGATTCACAACAACTATTGCTATGTTAATGAATATACCATACAAGACACTTACCCCTTACCACTAATCTCTGACCTTTTAAACAAGCTCAAGGATGCCAAAGTCTTTACCAAATTTGATGTACAATGGGGATACAACAATGTCCACATCAAAGATGGCCATCAATGGAAGGCCACCTTCATCACCCATAAAGGTCTTTTTGAACCAACAGTAATGTTCTTCAAATTGTTTAACTTCCCAGCAACCTTCCAACAATTTATGAATGACTTCTTCCATGACTTAATCACAGAAGGATGGTTGGTAATCTATATGGACAATCTACTAATATTCTCCCCTAATCAAAAGACACACAATGAACAAACCAAACAGGTACTTGAACATATGGAGAAATTGAACCTCCACCTAAAGTTGGAAAAATGTGACTTCAACAAGAATGAAGTCAATTATCTGGGAATGATCATCAAACCTGATTCAATTGCCATGGACCCAGTGAAGCTAGACAGGATAGCCAAATGGCCAATCCCAACCACAGTAAAGAAAACACATTCTTTCCTTGGTTTTTCCAATTTCTATAGAAAATTCATACCCAGATACTCTAACATTGTCAGGCCACTAATAGAACTTACTAAAAAGGATCATCAATGGCATTGGAATCTATCATGCAAAAATGCTTTTCAACAGCTGAAAACTCTCTTTTTATCCAAATCAGTACTCATATTTCCTGACCTCTCTAAACCCTTCACTATTGCCACAGACACCTCATTGGTGGCCTTTGAAGGCATCCTCATGCAAGCAAATGACCATGGACAACTCCAGCTGTGTTTTTATATCTCACAATCCTTTTCTCTGGCTGAATGAAATTATGACATTTACAACAGGGAACTTCTCACAGTAATCTGCACCCTTAAGACTTGGCATCACTACCTCATTGAAGGAGCAACCCCAACCCTCATACAAATGGACCATAAAAACCTTACTTACTTTTGTGAAGCATAAAAACTAAACCAACAACAGGCCAGATAGCTGTTGGACCTAGCAGACTTTGACATTCAACTCCAACACATGCCAGGAACACAGCTGTCTGCCCCTGACACTCTCTCCCATAGACCAGACTATGAAACCCCATCCTCCAATAACTCCCATGTTACTCTCCTCCCCCCTTCCCTCTTTATCAATCTCATTGATGTTGACCTCACTTCCCACATCATGCAGGCCACTGCCTCTGACCCCATAGCCCTCAGCATTCTTTATCAACTGGACACCTCCATGCCAGCTTTTCTTCAATCCCATTTGGCCTCATTCCAATCCTTACATGGCCTTCTTTTCTACAACAACTGCATTTATGTACCACCACCTCTATGTACTGCCCTCATTGCCCAATCTCATGATCACCCCACAGCCAGTCACCCTGATTACCTGAAGACACATGCCCTACTCACTACCCATTATTGGTGGCCTGACTTGGCAACAGCAGTCTGCAATTACATCTTCTTTTGCACCATTTGCCAAGTGAACAAAGTCAACACACACTCTACAACCCCACCACTGGTTCCCATTCCTTTGCTCACAACCCTTCCATCCCATCAAATTAGTTGTGACCTCATTACCAACCTTCTGCTCTTCTCAGGCTTTGATTTCCTGCTGGTCATGGTGAACCAAGGGCTTACTAAGAGGGTAATTTTATGCCCTACCAAGAAAACCGCCACCACAACTAACATTGCGGAACTTTTCTTCAAATCCATTTACAAAAGATTCAGACTCTACAACAAACTAATATCTGACAGAGGACCCCAATTCACCTTAGCATTTGCCCAAGCATTGGGAAAGATACTCAAATATGACATTTCTTTGTCCATAGCATACCATCCCCAAACCAATGGACAAACCAAATGGGTAAACCAAGAGATTGAAACTTATCTATGCATTTATTGCAGCACACATCCCTATACATGGAGCAAACTAATCACCTAGGCAGAATTCACTCATAATCACTGACCTCATACTATCACTAACAAATCCCCATTCTTCCTAATGATGGGATATGATCCATGCCCACTACCCAAAATAGCTTTCTCTTCTCAATCTTCATCAGCTGACTCACAAGTCCATTCTTTAATAGAAACTTATAAAAAAGCACTTGCTGCCCATGAACTCACACAAGAATTGGTAAGAAAGAGGTACAAAGGAAAATTCTCCCCATTTAAAAAGAACGAAAAAGTTTGGCTAGAGGCCACTAATCTTAAGTGACAGGTCACTAACCCAAAATTTGCCCAGAAATGTGAAGGCCCCTTCACTATCACTAAAGTCCTCTCCCCCATCACTTATTGCCTCCAACTTTCCAAAACTTGAAGGATCCACCCTGTATTCCATGCCACTCTCTTATCCCAATACTCAGAAGACAACACCCTTTGCCCTGGTTCCACCTGACCACCTCCCAACTTGATAGAAGGAGAAGAAGAATATGAAATAGAATGTATCATATGACATTGCAGAACTCCATCATGCCACTCATTCCTGATCCAATGGAAAGGATATCCACCAGAAGATGACTCATGGGTACCAGAGAAAGAACTATCTCATGCCCTAGACATCCTCACAGATTATAAAAACTGTCATCAAATCTCCACATAATAAAAAACTCCCTTTATCATGTACCACTTTCAAGAAATCTGTCATGCACTCATGGCCATTACTCTTTCCCACTCCTCTAACCCCAGCTTGCTGTCTTCAGAGTCCTCCATAACCACCTCTAATGTTACTACCCCCATTATCACCTCAAACACAGAGCTTCCTTGTACAGGAAGTCCAACAAATGCATCTCCTCTTTTCAATCACACATCATTTACTCTTCAGACTTTGAACCTCTCCTTGACTGAGAAGAGCCATTCTATTAATGCTCTTCTTGATAACAATATTCCACCTTCACCTCTCATTGCTATAGACTTACCACTCTCCTCCTACAGAATGAGAGATGGCTATCCCAGCCCTGATTATGCCCTTTGAGTCAGAGCCTTCACTCTCAATTCACACATATTCATCCCTATCAAGTCTCATCTTAACATGACTTCCCCACTACACTCCATCTACCATGCCTTTCTGGCACTCCATTGACTCCATACTGAAGCTATGCATTCCTATGCCAATTCTGATGCCATGTGTGTGTTGTGGACACAAGAGAGCTATACTGCCTAAACCATCTTCCATGGTCCTGTTGGGTGACCTGGTATCTTCTCTATGGGGCATAACCTTAATGTCAGGTTAAGGAGTGCTGGACAGCAGATATGGAGGTGTCGGGGTTAAGGGTAGGGCTGATGGTGGGTACTGGCTTCCACCTAGGAACTCCTATCATACTATTGCAATGATATAATGACCATAGTACTCTTGCAACTAGGTCCTGGCTTCCTCCTAATATGTGCAGCTATCTGCAAGCATAATTGTGTGCAGGCTAACAGAGCCCTTGGGTAATCACATGGCTATCTGGTGGGAACCACCCGATATGGTGCAGTGCCACCTCTGGAAATATCTGGTTAAATATAGTCAATGAATGTGCAACATACTGGAAGGTCTGGGTGCTGGTCTTCACTGGGATACGAGCTGGTACTGGCTGGACTGGAGAGAGGAGTGGGGGTTGGCTTTATCTCCAGGGACCTCACTCCTAGGCACCATTGCTGGTGGGTAGGCAAATAGTCAACTGGCTACTTGACAGAGCACTTGCTAGGCCACCTTTGCAGGCAGGGTAGGAGGTTAACAAGTGGATTAGGCTGGGGGGACACCAGCCAACTCACAACCCCTTATATACGATTACAGGAAGTGCACAGACCAAGCTGTGGCAGTATCTAGGGTATAGGGTATTACTGTAGTAGGCTATAGAGTAAAGGGTAAAGTCTGTGAGGCAGTGGTAAGGCTGGCCTCGATGCAAACACAATATAAGGCATGAGGTTAAGAAGATCAGAAGTGTATCTCATGCTAGAATATGAAATGGTGAATGATCACAAGGTGTGACCAATTATAGGAGTGATCGTGGCAGAGATCCATCTAGGATCTTGCAGGGTCATGACCAATCAATCAGGGATGGCGGATATGAGGAAGGCATGTAGACCTTGAGGTGATCGAAGATAAGAGATTGGTGAGATCATGAAAAAGTGAAAGGGTGAGGGTGTGATGATGTGAAGATGTGACAGGGTGAAGGCGTAAAGGTGTGAAGGGTTGGAGAGGTCACATGATCAGGGAAAAGGAAAGTCATGAGAATCACAAGTACAATTCTCATATCATAATAGTGTGCCTTCTTATAATCAGTCATGTGCTCAGTCACTATCCAACTTGAAATGTCATTGATCGAGTTGGCCTATCAACTGGAGTTTGGAGAGTTCCTAAACCAATTAGATGAATACCCTAGATGACAAGCCAACATCCAATGGCTCACTAATGACACTCCCTTCACATTATCTTCCCCATTAATGATGGAAGAACTCATTATATCTGAATGTGTGGACTCCTACTGAACAGAAGGCCATGGCTGCATATGTCTATCATCCACTCACCCACAATATGCTAAAGTGTGCTTCCACTGCCATTGTCTTGGGCACATCCATGTCAACTGCCCATACTACCAATGCCCCACCTGCTTACTCTGGCACCTGGGACACACCCAGAATCAGTGCAACCTTTAACACCCATGTACTCTAATGGTAGACATGACCACTCCACATTCACCTCCTCCATCTCCCTCCACCAACTCATCCAGCCCATCTTCCATCACCCATTCTCCCCTCTGATGTACCACTGCCAGATGGGGCCATCAACACCCCATTCCTATTCCACCACCCTGTATGCAATCATGACAGGCCAGGCCACACTGACCCCCATCCCCTATGGTTATGGAGAACTGGGGTGATAATGTCTATGACAACACCACCTATGGGAACATGACTGGATCACCAGTCAATCAATCACTAGAACTCTGACTCAGAGTGCAAAGAATCATGTGGTTGCTTATCCCTAGTAGGGGGGTAATGTTACATCTTTTTCCTCCATCTCTGTTTCTTATTATGACAGGCAAACCTTTACCTAACCCGTATCATAGTGTGCTATATGCCTTTCCTCATCATCAGTTACACTGACACCTCTTCACCTTTGTTATGCCATCACCTGTACTTCTCTATTCTGCTGTTCCTTTCCATGTACAGCTTGGCGGCACCTTGATTGGCATTACTTCTTTCATTGGCAGATATACTTAGCTTCATCATGACTCATCCACAGCCATCATGACTCATACTACTCCACATGGTCTATGCATGACCTTGCTACATATATAAATCAGTGTACAAGGTACTATACCTTAGCTTTCATCTCCATTGCAATTATGCATTGTATCCTTGTACTACAAGCAATACCAAGTTGCTTTCCTTCATCCACATTCAACAAATCACTTGTTGTCCATCTCAAGTCAACATCATCCTTTGTAAACCATGTCATGTTCACAATGCATGCTTCAGATAACACCTAGGGTTACACTACATGCTAGAACCCTCCTCCTTTGAATCTTCATACTCACTCAGTAGAGTTGTTTGCCCAAGGGTCTACACTTGTCCTCCCAAGTTCAAGTGTAACAGTAAATTGAGAAGGGGGAGGATGAGAGGAAGGTGCATATCATTGTGATGCTTGTTGAAATTGGGGTGGTGATCTAAACATACCACCATGCTCTTCTCTTTCTTTTTCAAAAGCTAAACCCACTTGTTTAACTAGCTCTTTGAATTGGAAGTACATTGCATTGGTTTTTTGCAGGTTTACTTGGTGATAAATAGGTCAGTCTACCATTCATTTCATGATAGAGAGTGTGTAGTCATCAGAAATTTCTGCCTCTTTTACCATAAGGTGAAAGTGACTAATCCATTCAAAGATATTATGTCCTTGTTGTGAGTATCTTTCTAGTTTTTGTAAAACTTCATGGGCTAAGGAATTGATCTGAAAGTGTTTTAGGAATCTCCATTTCAACCCTGCAAATGTAGGCCATGCAAGATCTCCCTTAGTGGTTCCCAGTATGTCTTCTTTATCCTTATCTTGTTGAGGTTTCACCTCATCTTCCATAAACTCTTCAAGCTATGTACAGGCAAATGTTTGTGCATACCCTTCAAGACAAGATAGAATGGCAACAACTCTAAGCTTATTGGATTCCCATTGTTGCATAGATTCCCACAGTTCTATTTTCATCATTCAAAGGCAAAAGGTAGCTTTGTTACCATTCCAATTGCCTGGATCAGTGATTTTCTTGATAATGTCTTTCTGGGAATTTGAGACATTCATATTGATAGTAATAGCAGCCATTTGCTGCAGAATGTCTATGAGCTGTTGATTGACATCTTGGGGATAAGATATGTTGTTGAATGGTGCAGGTTCTAAGGGGAAATCTAAAAGATCAGGGGAATTGTAAGAATCTGATGGAAGATCTTGATAGTAGAATTGTTCGAGTGGTTGTTCAGTGGAGTTAGAATTCTCAGCATCATAACCCTAACTGAGTTCTCTGAAGTCCCCATAGTAAAACATGGTTAAAAGAAATAAATTTCAAAGTTGCCTAATCATATCTTTCAATGATTACTTGACTCTAGATACAATGCAGTTTTTAAGGTTGATACACTTGCAAGAAGGGAAACACTTCTTAGCCTTTAAGAGCTCAAGGCATCTTCTATGCAACTCCTTCTTCTGTTTAAGAGCTTGCACCTTTGCTTGGGCTAACTGTATCTCAACAGCTGCTTAAGCTACATGATCTGCTTCTCATTCAGTGAAAAATGTATAGGCTACTTGCCTAAACCTTGTAGTATGGCACCAGCAATTCCAATCTCCTGGAGCATCTGGTTCTTGGGTGATGTGGAAGAGGAGATTGTGATAGTTACAAGGGTTAATCTCATCAATAGGACCTAAGTAAGTTTCAATATCATTACCAGGATGAACTAGATTTTCTTCAATAATCTCTTCTTCTTCAATCGATGGAGTAGAGGGAGCAAGCTCTGGGAATAGCTCATAAAGGTTTTGGAACTGGTTGGGAATGTAGTTGTTTTGTACTAGATGATTGTTGGGATCAACAGAGAATGCTCTGTCTCTTGCAAAAATTACTGGAGCAGATGGCTTGACAGTAGGGTGCATAACAATCTCTAAAGGGAGACTCAAGTAACTGGTAATAGTACTGGGTGGGCTAGACACTAACAAAGTCAGGCAGTGTAAGCAAGCCTAATCTAAGTGTTGTGACTGCAAGGGAACAATGCTGAAAACCAAACTGGAATGAATATGCATACTGATGATAATGACTTTGAGTAGGACTTCACAGGGGATCTTCTATCACCACTGCAGGACTTCTGGCTGGACTGGGAGTGTAGAGGGTAGAGGGTAACCTTTATATGGACTTACTTCTTTGCAGGTGAATATTCAAGTAGATTAGGCTGAGGAACAACAGCCAAAACACAGTCCCTTATATACTACAAGTACATGTGCATGGACCAAGCAGTGCATGAGAAGAGAAGCAATGAAGATTAAGAGCTAGGCTTCTATCAAATGGAAAGGAAGCAAGAAAAGCCAGTGGAGATGAAAAGAAGCATGCCATGCCTGATGTGCATATAAAAAAGCACAACACATATTAAACACATAGTGTGGCAGAATGGAAGAGAAGCATGACCCTGAATATGCAGGTGTCATGTGAAGATATGAAAGAGTGAAAAGGTGAAAGTATCATGTGACCTTGTGAATATGTGAAGATGTGAAATGATCACATGATTTGAAAGATAAGATAAGATAAAAGAAGGAAATCATACAAGTGTTCCTGCACATTCATAATACTGGATTGGAGGGGGGAGGAAGGATTGGCTTTATCTCTGGACAAGCCTTACTTCTGGGCACCATTGCTGGCAGGCAGGCAAATAGCTATTGTTATAAACTTGTACTTTCCCTGATCACATAACCTTTCTGTCCCTTCACATCATCACACCCTTACCTTGTCACATCTTCACAATCTTATCTTATCTCTCCCTTACCTCTTTATGACCATCACACTAATCATTAATTTCTTCCTGATCACCACCTACAGGCAGCAATGCCTTCATATATAATCACTCCCTATGATTGGTATGACCCCTATCATGACCCTGCAGAACCCTTGATGGGATCTCTGCCATGATTTACCTTCCTGATCATCACATCTTGTGATAATTTTCCATTTCATCCTTCTAGCAATGAGGTACACTTCTGACCTTCTCACCTCATTGCCTTATCTTGTGTTTCCCTTATGAACCTTACCCTTTACCCTACATAGCCCTACTTAATTACCATATACCCTAGACAACCACAGCTTGGTCTATGCACTATCATGTACCATATATGAGGGGTTATGAGTTGGCTGGTGTTCTCCCAGTCTAATCCACTTGTTACCTCTCCTACCCTGCCTCAATAGGTGGCCTAGTGACATTTAAACATGGCAAGTAAAGGATAGTTATTTGCCTGCCTGCCAGCAATGGTGCCCAGAAGTGAGGCTATCTGGAGATAAAGCCTTCCTTCACCTTGTTATGATTTGTCCCCTGACTACTTTTTTTCCTGCTACACTCACTACACTTTGTTCAGTTGTAAAATGCAACCAGACTGGGGTTTGAACCCAGGACCTCCTGAATTTCAACCAGGTGCTCTACCACTGAGCTATATGGTCAAGGGTCAAAGTGTCAACATTACATTGGT
>JBBPKD010001068.1:0-12018 GCA_038089075.1 Singerocomus inundabilis
AGGGTTCTGATATACCTGGAGTCCACAGCTCTTAGCCGAGCTAGCTAGCCGACCCGGTAAGCTACCCCAGCCGGAACTTGGCACCATACCGAACAGAACCTTAAGGCGCAATTACAAGCATGTCTTGGCAACTCTCCACCAGGTGCCCGATCAGTAAATACCTATGTAATTCCCACCCATTATCCCTCAAAATTGGTAATTAGGGCTTCTTTTCACTACTAATAGACCTATAATGAATGGTCTAACTACAGATGTTGTAAGTAGGGTCCAACATACTGGCACGGCAGTGAAGTTAGGTTGGCATGGGTTTCATCTTGTTTCGGGTACGTTGGGCGCTGTTGACTGAACTAGCGTCGATGAGACCCCAAACGTACGTTTCCGCACAGTGGGAGTGTCAGCCTGTACCCCCACAGCCTACGCACGTGCCAACCCTGTACTGTACCGACGATCCATGTCACAGTATGCCAAGTGAAACGATGCTGCACCAGGTACTGAAACAGGTGTTTCGCGTCGACAAAGAACCCCCTTCTGAAAAAGGTCTACTACTTCAAAGAAGTGGTGCCTAAGGTGCTTGCGACCCCGTTTTTGCCGCTCAACACTCTCAGCATCTGGTTCAGACTGGCTCATCACCGAGCAGAGAGGCCATTAGATAGTCAAAGTAAGTGATTTCCGTATTGCGCTCCACATTCTCATTCGCCGGACAGTTGCCCTGGGGTCACCTACGGAATGCCGTTTGATTATGCTAATATATTTCTTTGTCTAGTAACTAGGGGGCATATCGCTTCAGAGCCTTGCGTCCACTTCTTCGACACTGCCGTCCGCGAACGGCCAATCATTGTATCCGTACGGGGTCAGGTTCCCCGGCAGGTAGTACTTGGACCGGTCCCCACGCGTCAGGGGCAGATCCTTTTGTAGCCGTGCAGGGAGATCAGGCTTATCAATCGAGTCAACGGATGAGTACGCGCAGCACGAGCGGGTGGAACAACGAATCTCACGTTTGAAATGTATAACCGCCCAAAAGCGACAAGCCCTCCCTTGTCCTCCGCAGCGTACAACGCCGTCTCGCGGGTGTACCCACCTGCTGATATGAATATCCGTTCTTCGCCGCCTTCGCCCCCGTTCCATATCCGTCGCAAAAAATCGTTGTCGTCGTCCGTGTCCGTAGTCGCGTCCGAGCCCCCAGCCACGAGAGGCTCGGTCACATGCAGATATGCTAGCTTGGGGTGCTTGTCGCGTAAAGCAGTAGCGAGGTATGCAAACGTTGGTCGGGGGTTCTGCATCCTCATGTCTGCAAGGCATTAAAATGAGCACCCTACTATACCCATGAGTTCCAGGAACGTCACCTTGGTACGTGTTCCATGGACTGATCCGAATCCCAACCCGGTCTTCACCAACCACGTCCACGACCGCGTCCACGATCTCCCTTGCGAATCTCGTCCGACCTTGGTCATCTCCGCCCCAACCGTCCGTGCGCTTGTTGGACGTTGTTTGAAGGAACTGGTCCACCAGGTAGCCGTTCGCGCCGTGTATCTCCACCCCGTCGAATCCGGCACCGTACACAGCGTTTCTGGCCGCGTTAGCGTACGTGGCGATGTAGTCTTGGATCTCAGCCTCGGTTAATGCTCGTGGTGGTCTTGATTTGCCGGTTAGCGTGACCGACGATGCGGAGATGTACGGAGAAGGCGAATCCTGTGACTCAAGGACGTCAATTTCAGCGGCACGGCCAAGTGCCCAGAGTTGGAGGAAGATGTAGGATCCCTTGGCGTGCACGGCGTCCGTGATCTGATGCAGTCAGGAGTATCCAAAAACCATGAGACAAATTTGAAATGACGAATAGTGAGGAGACACGCACTTTTTTCCATCCTGCGATTTGTGCGTCAGTGTAGATGCCCGGGACATGTGCGTACCCGCCTGCGTCATGGGAGATAAAGGTTGCTTCTGTGATGAGCAGGGACCCTGGTGTGGAGCCGCGCTGGGAATAGTAGGACGATTGTTGGGGTCCGGGAACATGGGAGGCGTACGCTCGGAATCGGGTCAATGGCGCAAGCACAACGCGGTGCTGCAAAGTCATCCGGCCAACCTTGATAGGCTTGAATAGCGCAGGCGTTTCCTGTATGGAGAGCATGCTCTAAGTTGAGAAGAAATCGCAGTAATGTGTAGAGAAAATTGGTGATGGTGAACTGTATGATCTCCATGTTAGCTCAATTTATAGCCTTGGCATCCGTGAGATCGTTCGATGGGACCGGGTACGATGAAGAGATTGGTCACGTAGAGGCTTGGAAATTCATGAGGAATCGTCGACGTATCGCTGAGTTATGCAGCATCTGGAATGGGACTTGGTCAAGCGATTGGTCATCTTGCAGTTTCAAATGACGGGTTGGTCAGCGTTAGGAGTGAGAAGTGACCGGTAATTGTGGTAACCGTCGATTGAAGTTCCCACCCTCGCTTCGCCACGAGTTTGGAACAGTCACCTTCCTGCTGGGCTACATCACTCGACGACTTTTGTATGTACTACCTCAACCCAGCGTTTATCGTGTAGGCTCAGGAATGCAGATAGCGACCAACGGTTCGTTGTGTGCCAGTGTGTAGTATTCCCATCATGATGGATCACTTGCGAGGGAATCTCATCCCACCCTGGTGGAATGTGCCTACGTGTCCTTCTGTTAGTCCGAGGCAATCCATTCTGACTCTCGGCAGCCCACTGAGCTGTGACACTCGGGGTTCAACATCCGATTTTCCCGAGTGGATCCCAAAATGTGGAATCATGTGCATCGTGGCCTTGCGCTCGCAAGGGCTCACTTAGTCGCTGTCTACCAGGTCCTGCGAAATCGATCGATTCTCCACGACAAGCAGTGTCCATGTCTCGTCTTAGTGACGCGGGTTCTTCGTGTTTCGCATTCCCATCTTCATGCTCAGCCTTGCCATCCTTTTATCCTTTACGAGAAATTGCTGGTGGTGATGAACGTATCGACATCCATCTGCTGCCAAGTTTCAAAGCTGTGTGTGGATGTACTCACAACAGAAAACAACCATCATCTGTGTTATCGAGTAAACCAGCTGCAGGATTGCCCGAGATCTCATACGAGGGATCAAAGGTTCACGGCTGCCAAGAGGAATGCTATGCTAGATGTTCCTAAACACGACTTGGTGGTGTCGTGCATTCATGTTAATGAGTCAAAAGATGAGTAGGCTTCTCAGAGACGCTGTCTGACGAAGTGAATCGCCGGGAGCATTCCTGGGAGCGCGAGGCGTGTTGCAGGCACTCCCTATTACAACCTATTTCAACCCCATTTGAAGCACAGCGGTAGGTATGAGCGCTGCCGCAGATTATGTGGAGAATTGTAGGGAGAAGAGTCTGGGTTGGAGCACCCAACGAGGTGCGTCATACCTTGTGTTTCAAGCGTGATCGGGAGTGATCCTTGCTAGCTTGCCACCTCCCTACCGGAATACATTGCTGCCGTCATCCAGCGTCACAGTCTATATGCGTGTCTTGCGCACCATCATGCATGCACTATGGACATCCAACAAGAGAAGATAATATATATGGCATACGTAGTGTCAGGGGATATAAAGTTCAGTTCATAAGATAGGACAGTGTAAATAAGGGGAAAAAAGGGTAAACTGATTGAACAGTTGAAGTACCTACAATCCTATATGATCGTCAACACATTCATCAGTGCCCTAGCCCCATGTACGCAAACATTAGCTTCAACCTTGATGTGTATTTTCAAGTTGAACTGCCTCCAGTTTGTCTGTGTCCTCCTCCACGACCTGATCCTGCTTTGCCAGAGTCGCATCGGCGAATGTAATCAGAGATAATGCAAAGTCTTGGCTAGTGGTGGGTTGTGACACTACACCGAATCCGGTGTCGATCTCCTGCCAACGACCATGGAGGTCGCGGTCATACACCTCTCGCACACTAATGATGAACCGAGGTATTAAAATGCACGCTGATAAGTAAGGAATTGTGCTCAAGGAGAGCACAAGAGAGTTATTGATTTGACATATCAGAGTTATAACGCTGCCGAGCGTCATTCTGGAAGTTCAGAGGAAAATCCGAGGAGTTAGTTTGCTGGGAAATGTCCGAAAGCAAGATGATGTAGAGAACATCGTGATGTAGTGATGAATGGAAAACAATGAAAGGGGATTGGAGACGTACATGATAAAATAAACAATGCCATCTTTCACGAATTGTTGCATGTACCGATTAAGTTGCCACTGCTTCGTCGCTTTGTACATGTAAGCTGACTGCTTCATGGTTTGAATGACAGCGAGAATCAAAAGCAACATTCCAAGAACAAGTCGTGTGATTATAAGACACAGGTGAACCATTGGTGAGATACTGGTATGCGACACAATGCAAATCGAAAGCAGTTGAACTATTGTGGCCAAAGAATGAGCCATGTGAGGTTTCAGTGATGAATGTAGTTCAGCTTGATGTTTACCTGTGAGAATTTTATTGGGATTGGAACCAGTTCCTGCATATACAAGGCCAAGAACAGCTTGTGTAATAAAGATACACAAGAGAACCCGAAGGATCATTCTTGATTTGTTCCACATAACATACACTCGCAGAATCATGACATCTGTGATTGATACCATCATACGGAGAACAAAATACAAGTGGGCAATTGCTCACAATCAGCAGCACTAAGAAGTATCTGAAAGCCCCAAATAATTATGACGTACACAATAGCACCTTTGAAATGTTCACGGCTCATACCAGTGTTATGAAGGACAGTAGATCAATCTGCTTACATCTGGATAAATGTCATCAGTATAGTTGTCAACTGATATTTGAATACATACTTCTATCAGAAGTTGGTTGGTCAGTAAAGGAAGACAACATACAAAGTAGCAAGACTAACTCTGAGAAAGCCAGGAGTAAAGCTGCTACCACCTGCCAATGAACCCAGTAGTCAGCTCAATTGACGTCAAATCTATCCGTGAGCTCACTGAGGCAATTAAGACTGCAATAGATAAGCCATTAGCTATTAATTTGCTCTTTCTCATAGCGACAATATACCTACATAGCAGAACAAAAACCAAGATAGCGGACCTGAGAGATTGTTAATCCTATATACCTGTCATAGAACTCTCTCTTTAGACATTGACATACCAAAACGTAGATGGTAGAAACCAATGTCCAGGATCTGCACTGTAGGGTTATTAGGGACTTGGTGTGTTAGCTTCAAGTTTGACATTACCCAAACATACTCTATCTTCGAGTGACAACTAATGTTAGCCAATGAATACACTATGGAGAGCAAAATAAGCCACCTCTTTCAAAAAGTTGAGGACTGAAATGTTAGATATGCAATTGTCGTTTTAGAACGAAAAGAAAATGGCAGTGCACATAAATATCACTTACGATAGTCATATATAGCAGCAGTGATAAAAACAACTATATTGGTCTATAGCATTAATTGTTGACGAAGCTATGAGGCAGCTTACCAGCTACATGGTCCTTCAGCTTGATGAGTTCGACAGTAGACTGAAAGTAAGAGGACATGCCAGCTAGTAGAAGAGAAAATGCGATTTCAACATATGCATATGTTGCAGGATAGTGAAGGGACAACGCACGGCAGGGTATGCAAAAGCCCTTTTATACCATGCGAATAATTAACGAGAACACCGGGTAAGCAACACAGGAAGCTTACGATGAAAGTATTGATAAGATATTGCGTATAGATCGGGCGCACGAGGTCTGGATAGGGGCAGAACTGTCTACAAATCATCTTGAGTATGTAACTGGATAGATATTATAACTCACCGTGGCAGTCGTCATGCGAGACGACAGACAGGAGTTTCGGAGCGATGAAAAACGACTTATATACAGTACATGATCATTGCATCCTAAAGGGGATAGATGATTTTTGCAGAGATCTGGTTTTCCAGGCGAGATACAGGTATAGTGAAAAAAATACTAATACGCATGAAATGTATCTACGGGACACACTGCCAAGCATACACACCAGCATCCCCGACTCCCACAGTAGTGGGAAGAGGATTTTGTGGCTGGGCACCTAGCACAAGAAAACGTGTGCCCTGGGAATTCGGGTGTTCCCATTGATTACCAAATAGATATAGATTCGTATCATCAACGATTTGTCTCTCTGATCCCATCACTGATACTGCGTACTGCGCAGTGTAAGATTTAAGTTCGCCAAGAACACCCTGTACTGACAGAGGAACATAATGTACGTTGTCTTGAAATGATGACATTATAACACATGAACTCATGCGTGCAAGAGCACAACCTGTGAATACAAAGGGAAAGAAGAAAGCAGCTGATCCTCCTAAAGGACCATCTCCTCTGAAGAAGACTGCCTTGGACAACGAGGTTCTTCATTCCGAAATCATGGGAGTCGACGGTTTTGATGCTTGACGGTTCACATTTGTCCATCTTTTATTTTCACTTTTATGTTCTTTATTCATTCAACCATAACCCAAGGCGTTATATACGTTTATATATATATTTTTCTTTTCTAATACACTCACAAACCGACTTATAATGTATTCTTGTTACTGTCGTCGAAAATCGCATCTACGTTTTATTCCACAGTATTGTGTGTGGCTGCAGTTATCGAACAGCCTTTGACGTTTTAGAGATTGTGTCAGGGCACTTTTGCGCCGCTACCGATCCGTTTGAGTCGGTCGCATTCGTAGCTAGGCGCGTGCTTGCTAATCCGACAAATATTGAATACGCAGCATCACGGTGAATCGCAGATATGAAACCCTGAGACTATTGGTGCCATCTGACCATACAAATATTTTCGTGTCACAAACCTACTACATACCCACTGGGAATGTTTAAAAGGGAACAAACTGGGCAAGAAATGCCGTGTACTCAGCGTAGAACGGGTGTTGGAGTGTTATGACAGTGCAACAATTACTTTATGAAGTTTAGCGTAAGACCGATCACGCGGCCTTTAGCAGAACTCTGGTGGTGATGCACACTATGACGGTTCATCACATATGTAGTGAGCACGACGACAGTCGCAAATGAAGACATGGTGAACAGAAACCACTACCAAGGGAATTCAAATGCAGTGAGGAGAGTAATATAATGCGAAAGGGAAGCTTCACTTTCAGCCTCTCTGCTATCTCACTAGGTGCTATAACAACATCGCGACACACTGTAGTTTTCCATGCTACTTCAGTGAAACCAACCAGTGGAGACCAAACGGCAGCCGTCAGTTTCCTCAGCTTTGAGGTTTACTGAAGTAATGTTTTTCTATGAATTTTGTTCACGCCAATTAGAATCGCGGATTGGTGACTCCGATGCCGCTGCAATACATAGATCATTAGAGGCGGAGAACAGAGCACGACAGAAGAAGAGTATTCCAGAGACTGGGGCATACTCGTACCATCCATGGAGAAATATATGATGTCATACTATGCCAAGTGAATTCAGAGACAACACAACGGCGCACCAGAAAAAATCGCAACAAAATCACATGTCCCGAGAAGCCGTGAATAGATCAAAAGAAGGGACAAAGCGACGAGAATACTACACACACACGACTGCATGTCAACGCTACAAATACACTGCCAACGGTCCCGACAATCATTCGTAGACAAAAAAAAGCACGGCTCCCATTCTCACAACGACGTGACAAGCAACGCATACCTCTTCTCATCGCCACCAGCCTTCCCCCTGGCATCACCTGAAGCGTCGTCCTCACCTTGCACCGCTCAAACGCACACCAATCCCACATCTGAATGAGTGCACGCACCTCCTCCACTGGGCCTCACGCGAAACGGCAATCATACACTGTACCGACGGGGCGTGCAGTGGGAAAGATTCTGTGAGCGAGCAACAGTACAACGGGCACGCGCGAGCGTGATTGGACGGCGCTGCAATCCCGCACTGGCGAGACGTGCTGCGATGCTGAGGTCCTCGAGAAACCGTATCCAGTCGGCACGGTGCCGTGGTGCTCCAACACGTGGTGTGGGTAGAACAGGCGGAAGCCGTCTGCGAGGGAGGGATACGAAAGGGTGGGAAGGCGTGGGAGCGAATATACAGTGGGAAGGGCACAGAGAAGCAGGGCGGGGGTGGGTCGAGAGGACGTCGGTGTGGTAGCGACGAGGACAAAGACGAGGGTGACGGGGAGAAGTCGTCAAAGTGGGGTTCATGGCGGAGGAGCGTCGTCCTCGGCCGACAATGGAGGGGGTAGAGTTGGTACATCAAGCGCCGCACTGGCAGTGTCAGCGGGCTGGCCCGACAAGCGCAGGACGTGCACATCGAGCGCCTCGTGTAACACGTCTGACATCACTGTCGTCGTTTTCAATAGTCAGGCCCGGGGACGTGGGAGGCGTACGCGTGAAAACGGGTCAATGACGCAAGCACGACGCGGTGCTGCAGAATCATCCGGTCAACCTTGATGGGCTTGAATAGCGCGGGTGTTTCCTGCACGGAGAGTATGCTCTAAGCTGGGAAGAAAGGGTGTGTAGAGAGTATCTGTGGTGGTGAACTTCCCGGTTTGCATCCTGGCCCAATTTATAGCGCCTTGATCACGCAGGGGCTTGGAAATTCATGAGGAATCGTCGATGTATCGCTGAATTATGTAGCATCTGGAATGGGACTTGGTCAAAGCGATTGGTCATCTTGAAGTTTCAAATGACGGGTTGGTCAGCGTCAGGAGTGAGAAGTGACCGGGACCCGTCGATTGAAGTTTCTAGTGAGGCTACGATCGTGAGAAAGATAGTTAGATGATGCAGCAATGAGTCTCAAGCGCAGAGTGCAGATGGGGGGAAGTCGAGCGATTGCTCTTGTATTTCATGGACTACTCGATTCCTATGTACTACGCTCATATTGCAATTCATGGAGCAATTTGCTCTCTGTTTACTGTGCGTGCATTGTTCGTGTTTCGGATGACTCATACGTGTGTGTCCGATGAATCAACATCCCCAGTTACTATATTCCTACCCTCATTTCGCCAAGTCCATTTGCCACGAGTTTGGAACAGTCTTCGTGCTGGGCTACAGTACTACTCGACGACTTTTGTACATACTACCCCAACTCAGCCTTTATTGTGTAGACTCAGGAGTGCAGATAGCAACCCACGGCGGTTCGTTGCGGGCTAGTGTGTGGTATTCCCATCATGATGGATCACTCGCGAGGAAATCTCATCCTGGTCTGGTGGAATATTTGTACGTGTCCTTTTGTTG
The DNA here is from genome assembly GCA_038089075.1 of Singerocomus inundabilis. Taxonomy (NCBI): domain Eukaryota; kingdom Fungi; phylum Basidiomycota; class Agaricomycetes; order Boletales; family Boletaceae; genus Singerocomus; species Singerocomus inundabilis. The sequence goes on from JBBPKD010001068.1 coordinate 9,175, forward strand.
GTCCGAGGCAATCCATTCTGACCCTCGGCAGTCCACTGAGCTCTGGCACTTGGGTTCAACATTCGAGTAGATCCCAAAATGAGAAATCAAGTGCATTATAACCTTGCGCTCGCGAGGGCTCGCTTAGTCGCTGTCTACCAGATCGTGCGAAATTGACCAATTGCCCACGACAAGCAGTGTTCGCGTCTCGTCTTGGTGACGCGGGTTCTTCGTGTTTCGCATTCCCACCTTCATGCCCAACCCTGCTAACCTTTATGTCAGAACTATCGTAGATCAATCTCAGTCGTGCGCGGATTGCGACGGACTATTTGTATTCACCTATCATAGATCAATCTAACTACGAGTCAGTATGAGTATGTGTGAGTATAGTAAGAGTTCTTACCTCAGTCGTGCGCGGATTGCGACGGACTGAGGTGGTCAAATGTAACAATCAACCCTTTATATGAAAGCAGAACAATGACACTGTACTAAAGGGAATATAGTAAAAGTTTAGCAGCCTAGAAATGGTACGATGGCCAACATCGTTCAATGAGAGAAATAAAATCTAGGTACGAACGGGGATAACAGAGAAACAACCGATGGTTTACATTGAAGGCGGCCCTACGGTTTGGTGACACTTACGGCTGCGATCCGCTTGCTATTTCCAACACTCCCCCTCAAGCGGTACGCAGTCCGAGTTCGGAGGTGAAATGTTTGACCTTGGGCGAAGGTAGAGCCTTGGTGAGCACGTCGGCGACCATGTCGTTTGTGGGGCAGAAGATAAGCCATATCTTGCCATCATCGACAACCCAACGAATGAAGTGAAAATGCACATCTATGTGCTTAGTGTGGGCATGGTATTGATGGTCTTTTGCGAGTGCGATCGCGGATTGGTTGTCGGAGAACAGCGTTGTTGGGTCGTTGTTGTTGTATGCGAGGACTTCTCGCATGAAAGAACGCAGCCAGAGGGCTTCCTTAGTTGCGTGAGTAGCGGCAACATACTCACTTTTGGTGGTGGACAACGACACAACTTCTTGTTTCTTCGACGCCCATGAGACAGCTCCTCCGTCGATAAGAAAAGCGTAGCCGGATATGGCCTTCCTACCTTCTGCCATGCTGCTGTCTGCATCTGTGTATCCTTCGAGTGGTTTCATCGCTCCTCCGTATGTGAGGCGCAGGTCCTTGGTGCCTATCAGGTACCTGTAAATTTGGCGTACGGCATTCCAATGCGACATGCCAGGGTTACTGCAGAAGCGAGACACTGTGGAGACAGCGTACGAAATGTCAGGACGAGTGCCAAGCGCTGCGTACATTAGGGAACCGACTGCTTCCTGGTACGGGATGTGCTGCATTTCAGCATATTCTGTGCCTGTCGTGGGGGACTGGGAGGTGTTCAACTTTGCCTGAGGTTCCATTGGGGTGGCTAGAGGCTTCAATTCTTCAAAATTGAAGCAGCGGATGATGGAGTCTAGGTATGAACGTTGTGAGAGGGCAATGGTACGCTCCTCGCGATTTCGTGTTACCTCGATTCCCAACAACCAATGGAGCTCGCCAAGATCAGTGATCTCGACGTGCCTGTGCAGCTGTGCCTTGAACTCGATGATCAGTGCAATAGTGGGGGCGGCGATGGTGCAATCGTCGACATGCATGACGACGGTCATAAACATCTTGTTACCTCATCTAATGAAGACGGCTTGGTCCACTTCGCACTGTTTGAATCCCATGAGCTTGACTAGGATTTCGACAAGTTTCTGATACCATCGTCGACCGCTCTGTTTGAGTCCGTAGAGCGTTTTGTGCAAGCGGCACACAGTGTGGATGTGCTTCGTCAGCATATCCTGGTGGTTGTCGCATGTAGATGCATTCATCATCCTGTAGCTCACCGTTGAGGTATGCACCCTTGATATCTATCTGGTGCAGTTCTAGGTTGAGGCGGGCAGCAAGGGCAAGGACGGTTCTGATTGAGGTGAGCTTTGCAACAGGCACGTACGTGTCGAAGTAGTCGACATCTGGTACCTGTGAGAAACCTTGTGCGACTAGGCGTGCCTTGTAACGTACGATGTTTCCAGCGGCATCTTTCTTAGCACGAAATACCCATTTTGATCCGACAATGTTTGCACTGGCGGGTGCATCAGCAAGCTCCCATGTCTTAGCAGTGCGAAGCGTGGCTAGCTCCTCGTGGATCCCTTGCTCCCATTGTGGCCAGTCTGGGCATTGCTTAGCCTTGGCTAATGAGGTTGGTTCCAGAGCTTCGGCTTCGGCAATGCATTCGTTTAGTGCGAGGGCGAGTTCAATGTCGTCATAGTCCTCAGTGTATGACATTTGCTTGGCTGTTCCCTCCCTCTCGAAGGTGGTAGGGCCACTATCAGTCTCTGGCGTTTCGGCAATGGGGTTGGGGAGCTGGACTCCGCGTGGTGGTGTGGGATCGACAGACTTGCCATTGATTATGTCAAGCACGCGCTGGCTCGGCTGGCGGATGCGCTTGGGGCGTGACTGGTTTGTGACGTCAGAAACAGGGATGGGTGGTGCTATAACGGGTGGTGCCGGCAGTGGTTGTTGGGTTGCCACAGGGTCGGGCTGTGTGTGAGGTAAGTTCACCTGCATGACATTGACGTCGTCATATGGTTTGTCTTGCTCCCCCTCGATGTTACGCGGGGTCAAGTCCCAATAGACATTACGCTCGACGGTAATGGTCCGTTTCTTCGGCCAATACACACAGTGAGCAGTCTCTGTTTGTTCATCAATACCAACCCATTTTGCCTTCTCTGCTCGCCCACTTAACTTATCGCCTTTTTCAGTTCTCACCCACACCTCTGATCCCCACTCGCGCATGCGGCTCAAGTTGGGCTGCTTCCTGAAAGCCAC
>JBBPKD010001069.1:0-12012 GCA_038089075.1 Singerocomus inundabilis
TCTTTAATAACCATACCTAAGTAGTCCACTTCTGATATGGCGAAGTCACATTTTTCTAGTTTGAGGTGGAGGTCTAGTTCCTCCATTCATTCTAGAACGCATTTTGTGCATTCTTCATGGGTTTTGGGATCTGCCGATGCTATCAGCAGGTCATTCATATAGATTACTAACCACCCTTCTACTATCATGTTGCAGAAGGAGTCATTCATGAATCTCTGAAATGTCGCGGGTGAATTTGATAATCCAAAGAACATTATGGTTGGCTTGAAGAGCCTTTTGTAAGTGATAAAGGCGGCTTTCCATTGATGGCTGTCTTTGATTCTTACATTGTTATACCTCCAACATACATTGAATTTGGTGAAAATCTTGGCATCTTTTAGTTTGTCCATAAGATCGGACACCAAGGGTAGGGGGTATGCATCATGAATGGTGTGTTCGTTAATGTATCGGTAGTCCTGGCAAGGTCAGAGTTTGCCATCTTTCTTTTTGACAAAAAAGAAGGGTGACGCTTGTAGGGAATTAGATGGGTGGATTTTGCCACATTTGAGGTTTTCTTCGAGGAAGTCCTTGGTGGCTTTGTGTTCTTTGGGTGACAAAGGGTAGACTTTGCCAATCTTTGGGGTAAAGGTTTCTTTGAAATTAATTTTATGGTCATATGGTCTAGTCAATGGTATGTGATTAGTGGCCTCCTTAGAGAAGACTTGAGCATATTTTTGGTATTCTGTGGATAGGGTTTTCTTTGGTTTGTCTTTTAGTGCTTCTATGGCTAGTTGGGTGGAGGTGTTAGCACTATAAGTAACTGGGGAAAGATATCTTCTCCCAATCTTGGTTACTTGGTTGATGGAAACATTTTTTCATCGTTGAACGTTAGCTATTACCCTTTCAAGTGAGTCTTCTAATGATTCTTGTTGGAGATATCATAATAGATGTTCCTTCTCTTCTCCAAAGAAGTTTACATATTCTGGGGGAGGTAAGGGTTTCTTCTTGACAAAGTTAACTCTGCTTCTTGTAGTGCGAAGTCTCTCAGATTCGTCCATTAATTTTAAGAGGAGGACAGTTCTTTTCTTCCAATTGATGGCGGGATTTGCCTTTTGGAATCAGGGTATCTCTAGGATTATGTTGTTACTGCAGTGCATGATGATGAACTCTAGTTCGTGAATAATTCTGTCCACTTTGATGAAGTGGCAGGCTTTGTATCAGGATAGGCCTCGCTTATTCGGGGTAGAGTCAACGTTGCATATGGAGATAGGCACATCGAGTTTTCTGAGTGGAATTTGGTGTTGTTAAGTGAAATGCCAATTCATACAATTGATTTCTGCTCCACTGTCCAGGAGTGCAGTTACGTCGATATTCTTGCTAGTGAATGAACACTGGATTTGGGCTTTCACAGTGATTGCATTCTTTTCTATGGAAGACATGATTCTAGCAGAGAATTCTTCATAGGAAGGTACTTGCGACATTCAAGCCCTTCCAGCTAAAAACCCAATTGGTTGACCTTCTTTTCATTGACCTGAGTTTCTTTGTCATCATCATCTATTTCCTCTAGCTCTGAGATTTCCTTGGCCTTTGGGAGAGACTTCTTCATTTTCTTGAATTTGGATTTGATATCTTTGTCTTGGCAGCATTTGGGTGTGATGTAACCTGGTTTTCTGCACCTAAAGCAGAGTTTCTCTTTTCTACACCTTTCTCGTTCTGTGGGGGTTAGCCTGGAGAGTCTTATGGTATCAACATCCATAGCATTGGGATCTTTTTCCTTTTTAGAGTTAGCAAAGTTTTGATACTGGTTTTCAGCCAGTTTTTTGTCTCTTTGAGCAATTTGATCTGCCCATTCATTCTGTTCGAAGAAGGAGGTGGCTTTGTTATACCAGACTTCGATGGTATCCGGTACTGTGTCCATGGTGAGGATTCTTCTCATGATAAACAGAGGGATTGCAGAAGTGAAGTAGTTAATAAGGATGTTTTCCTCTTTTATTTTGGCAATGGTAATATTGTTCTGAAAGGTATTAATATAGTCAGTGATGGAGGGTTTCCATACCCCTTTGTTCTTTTTCATTCTGGTGTGAGCTAGCCAGTGAATGGCAATAGTGATGGTGTCATGGTGTTTGAATGCTTTATGGAATTTGGTTTTGAATGCAGTCCAGGTACCAAGGGAGATGGTGCCAGTGGTTGGATCTTCGGCCTGGATTTGGAAGGTTTCTACCCATGTGGTTGCAGATCCTTTGGTCATATAAGAAAGCACAAAGGCAATTTTCTTGGTGTCCATGTTGTACATGTCAGCATTTACGGCTAGGTAGAGATTAACTACTCCGAGCCATCAGATGGCAGTCTTGTGGTCCTCATCATATTGTTCGGGGACTCTGAGATGGAGTTCTGTGGGTTTAGAGGAAGACATGGGTGATGTCTGGGTAGAGGGTGATGGTAGGAAGAATGGGAGATTTTGAGTAATGGGAGTAGGGGACAGTGGAGTGGAAGATCTGAGAATACTCGCCTGGTATTGAAGAGTGTGGGCTAGTGAGAGAGCTAGTTGTTGACTAGGGGAGTCTGGGATGTGGATGTCTGGATTGCTGTCTTCAGTGTTGAAGTCTTCTTCTATGAAAGACTATTCTCTGGGTTGCTGTGGGGCTCTTGGTGTTTGCCAGATAGAGCTGGTGCAAGATCTTTGATGGGACATGGTGATGGGGAGTGTAGCCTAGCTGATACTAGCTGTGGTTGAGAGCTTAGTTCTTTTGTTATGCTTGGCCTGGGTAGGGTTGAGCATAGCCCTTGCAAGAACAGAATAAGCTTGCTATGGGGTTCTAAGAGTGTACCAAGGTTTCCTTAGATGAAGGGAGTACTGAGGAGCCTTGCTTATGGGTAGCAAGGGACTTAGAACGATGGTTAGACTTAGGGGACCTTGATCTAGCCAGCAAACTGATGTTGCAAATGCTAGGTAAGACAAGGGAGAACTAAGCTAAGGTATCATATGTAAAGTATTGACTTTATATATGTATCCCTACTGCGCACAGACCATTATGTAGGGCAAGTGCAGGAAAGGACACTACCTTGGTAATGAATAGGAGACAGGTATCAAGGGTTGAGAATGACAGCTGTCAGAGTGAAACATGTAGCAGCTGTCAATGCAAAACGACAGCTGTCAATTAAAGGAAGTGAACGGAAATAATAAGAATGTCAATCAAGTGACCATGCTGTGCATGGAAATGAAGATCGGAAGACAAAGCACAGTTTAGGCAAAGGCAAAGGCAAAGCCTGGGTCGACACCAGAAAAGTGGAGATGAATAGAAAGAGGGGAAAAGAGATGATAGGAGAGTGTACAAGTAGAAACATAACAGGAGTGACATAAAATATTGTTGGAGTGATATCACTGGAGGGGAAGCAGATGGAGAGGTTGAGAGGTTGAGTGATGGTGGAGTTGGATGTTCCATTGAACAAATGAAGAGAGAGTGAAGGGATGGAGTAGGTCAAAAGCTCATATTTATTGACAAATGTTATATCTATAAAACAATCAGAGGAGCTGGAGTCTATCAATGCTGAAAAAGATGGAATGTTATATGTTATAAGGGAAACTGAGAGCATGAGGGATCTGGGGTCTGAGAGAGTGGATATGTTGAAACAGAGCTCCTTTGATGCACAGATGGGTTCAACACAACCTTCAGTTTGTGTGGAGTCATGGAGGTCATGGACTATTTTTTTGCCTCGGAGGAGGCCTCTGGTTTTGCTTCTGAAGTCTTGACTGCGCAGCCTTTGGCTGCATGAGAAGTTGACTTTGTGCACTCCTTGGCCTGATATTCTGCTTGGCCACAGAACATGCAGAGGTTGTTATTGAAGTGGTGTTTATGCTTGGCCACTGTGAGCTTACTATCCTTGCCTAGCTTGGATGATAAGTCTGGTTTGGGAGAAGTGGAGGCTCTAGAGGAGGTGGAAGCCTTGGACTTCCCTTTGGACTCCTTAGGGGAGCCAGAGGTGGAGGTGTTGGAGTTGGAGGAAGAGGATTTGTCAGATGCCTTGGAAGAGTTGCTAGTGGATTTTGCCTGATGGCTAATTTCCGACTTTCATTCCCAATAATGGGTGTCAATGGAGTGGGCAAGTTGGCAAAGTTCAGAGAGTGTAGGGGGTTTGCCAACCCAAGAGATTTTGTTCTTAATGTAGTCTGAAAGACCATTGTAAAAGTGGTGCTGGAGGGCACCTTTGCCATAATCCCAGATTTGGGAGGCAATTCTATTGAACTCAACAATGTACTTGTTGATATATTGGCCATCTTTCATTGTCAGATGGTCTAGCTGATGCTCCACATCTCTAATGGGGTCGTGCAGTCCAAAATTCATCTGTAGCTCCAGAACAAACTCTCAGTAATTATCCATCCACAAGGGACAGAGTGCTGGGTCCTCCATCTGGAGTAGGTCCAGTTTGAACCATTCCAGAGCCATACCCTTCAGGTATGACTGGGCAAAGGTGACCTTGGCATGGTTGAAGGTGAAGGCCTTAGGGTGATCTTGTAAATTGAGCTCACACTGGATTAAGAAAACCCAGAGTTTGTGGGGTTCTGTTATGATATGGGATTTTACCTTAATCCCATGACTATTCTTTTTCCCTGATTACGTGACCCTTCTGTTCCTTCACATTATCACGCCATCCCCTGTCACATCTTCACATCTTCACCCTCTTCACACCTTCACGACATCACCGATCACCCCTAACCCTCGATCATCACCTACAGGCTACCATGCCTTCTCCTCACCGCAATTCCCTGATCTGATCAGTCAAGACCCTGCAGAATTGTTGATCGATCTCTGCCACGATTACATTCCCTGATCATCACATCTTGATGATGATCTTCCATTTCTTTCTTCTACCATGAGGTATGCTTCTGACTTTCTTAACCTCATGGCTTACCTTGCGTTCTCCTCATGGACTATTACTATACAACCCTTTACCCATTAATTACCGTATACCCTAGACAACGCGCAGCTTGGTCTGTGCACTCTCATGTACCATATATAAGGGGTTGTGAGTTGGCTGGTGTCCCCCCAGCCTAATCCACTTGTTACCTCTCCTACCCTGCCTAGCAATAGGTGGCCTAGTGAAGTTAAGTGCAAATAGTCGCTGACTATTCACCCGCCCGCCAGCAATGGTGCCTGGGAGTGAGGTTAGCTGGAGATAAAGCCAACCTCCACTTATCCAGTCCAGCCCGTCAAGTTCAAACTCATATCCCAGGTCAAGATACCTCCCAGTTGAAACCAGTACGTAACACATTCGTTCGTGTTTACTAATTTATTCCAGAAGCCTCCGTGGCTTGGCGGCACCGCGCCGTACAGGGTGATACCCTCCAGACAATCACACGATTACCCAAGAGTCATGAAGACTCGAACACAATTATGCCTGCAGACAGCTGCACGGTATTAGGATGATGACAGAGCGTCGTTGCAAGAGTATGATCGCTACTATAGGGATGCAATAGTTCCCTAGGAGTTCTCGTTGTAGTGGGCCCCCCCATCGTCGGTCCCCCCTTTCTATCCAAAATCCCTCGCCTCTCGCTGTCCCAGCATTCTTCCCTCCGACACCTTAGGTTCCGCCCTGTATGTTGATACCAAGTTGCCCGACAGGACCATGGAGTTCTAGGTTAGGCAGTGTTTCTTCTTTGCAGTCGCAACAGGTTCTGTTCCATCAAACTGGTCTGGTTCTTAAACTTTGGCCCATTGTAAGGTCTTAAAGTCTTTCTTTTGAGAAGAGCAGGCAAGAGCTTGAATAGCACTGGCCAGGCTGGCCAATGTATCTCGCAGGACCTATTCTTCATCATCAGAGAAGTCAGAGTTAAGGTCATCCTCAGGAAAGTTAGAGCCATCAGAGGGGTCATCTCTAGGCTGGTCCGGACCCCCAGGATTGCCTCAATTGCTAGGGGTGTGGAAGGAAGGGTCGATAGGAGGCTCGTCTTTATTGTCTAGTTCTTGTATGTGAGCCTAAGGAGTTGAAGATTGTGAAGGGACATGCATCAATATGGAGGGGGCGTTTCATCAAGCAGAGAAGCTGTGAAATTGCTCAATGAAGTTGAGGCCTTGGTGATTACTGCCAAAGGCATGGAGAGGGTTGAATCGGGGAGAGGGTAAAGGATTGGCAGCAATCACTCATATGTGTGATCTGGTAGCTCAAGGAGCGTTGGTTGCCATGAGTAGTGATCCAGTACAAGAGGGAGTTTGAATATACTGTTAAACATGAGTCAGATACTGCTCTAAGGAGAACTCTGAAGGTCTGGAGTTGAAAGGTTCAGATGGGACTTGGCTTCACTTTATGTGATGCACCCTTGCACAGGATCCAGTTGTCCTGAATTTACAGAGGGTTGAAGGTCAGAGGTTAGAAGGGGTAGTTTAGGGAAGTCAGTCAACAACTTAGAGAATGAGTGGGGAGAGTGTCAGATTAGATCGATATTCAAACTGAAGTGTACAAGATGTAACTACAGAGTTTATATATGGAGAGACTCGGATGACTAAGTCCAGAATCAGGTTACAGTATGTACCAGAGGGGTTGGAGGTAAGACTATGCTGGAGCACAGCCTCAGAGCTGTGCTCCTAAGTGAGCACTGGTATTGGAGTTCTAACTAAGCGAGAGATGGAATATAAGGTAGAAGTAACATATAAGAACATAAAGGAAACAGAGTCAAAGGAAATGAGTAAGTACAAGTTTGAAGTAAAGTAAGTACAGGAGAGACGAAGAAGAATAGATCAGAGATATAATGGAGATGGTACAGAGGTACTGGAGTTGACTTGAAATGCAGTATATGACAGATCATTTAAACAAGGCATCAGCTCTACCATTCTGAGCACTAGGTTTATAGTGGATTTGGAAATTAAATTCCAATAGTGTAGCATGTCAACAAGCCTGTTGTTGCAATAAATCCTGGGGTTTCTTTCAAAATTCTAGGTTTTTGTGGTCTGTTCAGATTTCAAAAAATGGAACTCCCAGCAGGTAGTAACACCATTCATTAAGTGCCCTAATGATGGCCAGTAGTTCCTTGTTGTAAATAGGGTAGTTTTATTTTTTCTTTGAGAAAAAGTGAGAGTAAAAGGCACAAGGCCTCCATAAACTATCCTCACATTGCTGTGATAGTACAGCACTCATTGCCAAGTCCAAGGCATTAGCTTCAATGTGCAAAGGGTGGGATGGATCCAGGAAAACCAGCAATGGGGCAGAGGTAAAGCAATCCTTAAGCATATCAAATGCTTTTTGTTGAGCCATTTCCCAAATAAATGGTTGATTTTTTTTAGTAAGAGTGGTGAGAGGCTTGGAGATATCTGCAAAACCATGGATGAAATGCCAATAATAGTTGCATAATCCCAAGAATGATTGGACATCCTTTAATTTCTTTGGGATTGGCCATTTCAAAATAGCTTCTACTTTTCCTTTTTACATTTTGACTCCTTTTTTGAAAACAACCATACCCAGAAAGTCAATCTTTTTCTTGGAAAAGTGGCATTTAGATGGCTTGGCATAAAGATCATTGTCATGTAATCTCTGCAGAACTTCTCATATAATAGCCTTGTGCTCTTCTTTAGTTTTTCCTTTAGTAAAGACATTAACATTATCCAGGTATATAAGCACACAGATCCACATGTCTCTATAGATATCATTTATCATCTGTTGAAAAGTTGCTAGAGAGTTGGTCATTCCAAAGTACATAACTAGTGGTTCATATGCACCTTCTGAAGTAATGAAAGCACCTTTCCATTCATCCCCTTCCTTGATCCTAACATTGTTATAGCTCTATCACAGATTCAAAGTAGTGAATATATCTGCTCCTTTCAATCTATCAATGAGAGTTGAAATCAAAGGAAGTGGGTATGCATTTTTCACAGTGCCTTCATTTAGGTAACAGTAATTCATTACCATCCTCTTTTTTCCATCTTTCTTTGAAATGAAAAATACAAGCACTGTTTGAAGAGATTTAGAGGGTTAAATATAACCCTTCTTTAGTTCTTTCTGCAAAAAGGCATGAATATCTTTCTGTTTTTTATCTGATAGAGGAATGATTTATTCCTTCTTGGGAATGAAATCTGGTTTGAGGTCAATAGCATGGTCCCAAGATTTTTGTTCTGGTATTCTTTTAGATTTCAATTCAGAGAAGACATTTAGGAAATCATGATAAACTTTTGGAACCACTGCTTCTAACTCTTGTCTTTCTTCTGATGAGATGACCTATAAAGAAATCTAATGGCAGAAGTGGGAACATCTTGGGAATAAAATGGTTTGCACAACCCAATTGATGTTAGGATTGTGGTGTTTCAATCAATTATAGTCAATGATGATATTATGTGTGCCTAAGGTGGAGATGAATGCATCTAGGACTTTGACATGGTCATTCAGAGAGATGTGGAGGGATACGTAATAAGTGAGAATTCCTTGAAGATTTGGGGAATCATCTGCATTAATGGCTTCAAGGGCTTTTGGGAGTAGTTTTTTTTCTAAGTGATACAAATCCACTACTTAATGATCAATGAAGGTGTTGACTGCTCCTAAATCTAGAAGAGCTTTCAGTTCAACTTCCCTATATGCACCATTGATTTGTACTTGAATTTTGCATGGTATGTTAAACTCTCTATGATAAGCAAGGGTTTTTAAATCTGTAGGGGCTTTATAATTTATGAACATAATAAAAGCTAACCTTGGTAGAGAATTAAGCACACTATATTTTTCTTCTGGTGCCATGCTTAGATAAGACACCCTATTAAAAACTCCAAAGGCACATTTTATTGCATTGTCCAAACTGTCTAAGTATGATGATAAGGCTACCTGATTAATAGATATAGGTTCTATGAAATGATAGTCAATATGTTTTTTTCTTTTATGAGGTGGTATATAAAGTAAGAGAGAATTAGTTCTTAGATCTCAATCACCCCTATTGATCTTGATTTTGTCTAATTTAAAGAGACTGAAGCTTTTGCCTTAAATTCAGATTTGATTCTATTATGCCAATATACTTCTGCTTCATCATTAATGTAGCCAATCTATTGGCTAGTTGCTTGTGCTGCAATATTAACCAACTCTCATATGTCATACATGGTTGCTGCATGCCATTTATTGCTGTCTGGCTGTAAGAAGAACTCTATTCTCATCATCCTGTTTGAAACAGGAGGAAATGGACCAGAATATTCATAGGTGGGTGGAACCCATTGCCCCCATTGGTCATAAAATCCTTGTTGTCTAATTGTTCATCATTGTGGTTGAGTACAATTTTAAGCAATGTGTCCTATTTCACTGTAGTTGTAGCAGGTAGATGGGGGACATGAGGATTGTGTTGGGTTAAAGTTATTATTAGATCATGCTGCAAAACCATTCAGGTGTTGTAAGGAGAATGGTGATCTTGCTTGCTATGCTTCTATTTTCATGGGAGCACCTTAACCTGGCTGTAAGCCTGTGGTTATAAAGTGTGGTGGAGGCAGGCAATTTGGTGATCTGGGTGGTGAAGGGAAATGTTGAAATGGTGCAAATGGATCAAGCATACCTCCTCTTTCCTCTCTTTCCTTTTCGAATGCTAGTCCAATATTTTGTACTAGGTCAACAAATTCTGTGTATAAGGCTTGCAAGTTACATAGGTTGGCTTTGTGATAGATTTATCTATCCACCATTCTTTTCATTATGGAAAGGGCATAATCTTCAGAGATATTGGCTTCTTTAACCATGAGTTTAAATTGGCTTACCCATTCAAACATATTCCTTCCTCCTTGTAAGTATTTTTGGAGACAGTTTAGCACTTTATGATTGAGTGCATCAATTCAGAAATGTTTGATAAAGTGTTGTTTGAGACCTTTTATCAATGGCCATGCTCTATCTCCTTTCTTGGTTCCTACCAGTTCTTCTTCTTTGTCATTAACCTTTGGTTCATTTTCTTTTTCCCTAAACTTTTTGAGTTTAAGGCACACGAATGTGGATGTGCTTTCTTTGAGTCAGGAGAAAATAGCTACCATTCATAGCTTGTCCAATCCCCACTGTTGCATTCCTTCCTAAAGTTTGATTTTTGTCATTTATAATCTAAATGTATTTTATTGTCCATTCCATTTTCCTGAATCAGTGATCTTTTTAACTATGTCCTTCTGTGTTTTAGATGCATTCATAGATGCTGTGATGGTAGCCAGCTATTGAAGGATGTTTATCAGTTGTTGGTTCATGTTTTCTAGTGATGATGGTCTTGGAGGGAATAAAGGTTGATCAGCTAGGTTTTGGTAATAAGATTAATCTATTGGTTGTTCTTGTGGGTTAGATTGTTCTGCATTGTGGCCTTTCCCTGGCTCACAAAAATTTCCATAGTAAAATGTAATGAAAATGATTTATTGGGGATCTCCTAATCATATCTTTCAATGATTACTCAACCCTTGGTACAGTTCAGTTATGAAGACAGATTGCTTTGTGAGAAGGATACTTTTTTTTTGCTTTTAATAACTCTAGCTTATATCTGTGTACCTCCTTCTTTCTTTTAAGGGAGTTAACCTTTTCTTGGGCTAATGCGATATCAACTGCTAGTTCTGCAATATGAGCTGATTCTCTTTTAGTAAAGTAGATGTAAGTGATGTGTTTAAAGCATGTGGAGTGACACCACCTGTTTCACTAAAAGATATCATTGGGTTCTTTCCTTAGACATTGGAGTAAATTGTGGTAGTTATGGTTGGAGATGGAGTCAATCAGTCTCAACAGATCTTCTATATCTTTTGCTTGGATATGAGGTGGGCATTCATCAATCTCTCCTTCTTCTAATATCTCTTGAATAGATGGAGTGCTTGGAGCATACTCAGCTAGCTTTAGAAAGAGTTCTGGTATTGGTTTGGGAAGTAGTTGGCTTGGGCAGGATGGTCATTGGGGTTGACAGAAAACACTCTGTCTCTAGTGAATAATATGAGAGCAGATGGCTTGACTGCTGAATGAACAATTATCTCTGATGAGAGACTCTCATAGCTGGTAAGAGGGCTAATGGACACTGGTAGAGTTAGGCAACATAAGTAGCCTAATCCAAGTGTTGTGGACACAAGGGAGAAACACTAGAAACCACAAAGCTGGAATGATATAGCATACTGATGAAGTATTCTTGACAGGGGATAACATTGTACAACCACTGCAGGACTCTGGCTGGCTGGTCTTTGAGTGATGAAAGTTTGAGGGTAATCCTAAGTAGTGGTCTCACTCCTTTGCAGGTGAATAACCAAGTGGATTAGGCTAAGGGACAACAGCCAAACACAGTCCCTTATACAGTGAGTGAATAAACTGTTGCAATGTTTGATCTTAATTTAATACATGAAGCATATTGCAATTATATGTGGGAATTGTGCTTGGTGTTGGTGAGATGAATTAATGTACATACTCCTGGCTACAACATTGCTCCCTAGGTCATGTGATTCCACTCAGAGCCTGCCAAGATATAGCCATTATAAAACAGTGACATCATTGCAACAGTTTATTCACTTTTGATATTTGAGTATTATTAGTACTTGATATGGCCTCCTTTTGCTCTAACCACTGCATCAATCCTTCTGGGCATGCTTTAAATCAACTTCTCACACTCCTCAGCTGCTATTTTTTCCCACTCTACTTGAATCCTCTCCCATAACTCCACCATTTCATTAAAAGGATTTTCATACTTTTCAAGCCTTTTTTTGATATATTCCCATAGGTGTTCAATAGGATTAATATCAGGAGACTGGGCAGGCCATATTATAGTCTTGAATTCCTGTTTATCTAGCCATTCCTTGACCTTTTTGCATGTATGCTTGGAGTCATTGTCTTGCTGAAAAATAACATCAAAAGGATTGAGATCATAGTACACATGAAGTTCTGCAGCTCATTCTTCAAAATTTAGAGGTAGAGATCTCCATCCATCCTACCATCAATCTTAGCAGCATAGCCAACTCCTTGCCAAGTCATACAGCCCCACATTCCCCTTCAAACTTCCCAGTTTCCTCTACTAGCCTATTACTAAGGCCCTTATCTGGCTTTTTCCATGCCCATTTGTGACCATCTGACTCTAGGCAATTGATT
>JBBPKD010001070.1:0-12009 GCA_038089075.1 Singerocomus inundabilis
GGCTTTGCCCCAGAATGCTGGGGGCAGTCCAGATTTATCTAGCATCGCAGTAATGTGCTCAAAGAGCACTTTATTTGCCCTTTTAGCTACTCCATTCTGTTGGGAGCGATTCCTGACTGTATGTTGGCATAGAATGCTGCACTGAGTGGTGAAATTGAGGAAGGACTTGCCCATATACTCCCCTCCCTTGTCATCATGCAATATCTTGATCTTTCACTTGCTCTGATTCTCTGCAAATGCCTTGAACGACTTAAAGGCCTCAAAAACATCTGATTTGGCCTTAAGAGGCACAACAAAGTGAAATCATCAATGAAAGTCACCCAATACTTGTACCCAGAGAATGATGCATGTCCTACATGGTGTACATCACTGTGGATGAGTTCCAAAGGGCAAGAAGTGTGCCATTCTGAGCTGGGGAATGGATTGGAGTGCATCTTGCCAGCCAGGCAAGGCTCACAGATAGGATCTGGTTTAGTGGGCGAGTTCACAGTCATACCAGTTACCAGGAAGCACTTCAGCATGGTTTTGACATCAGCTAGGTGGTGGTGGGTGAGTCTTCTATGCCAGAGGTCGATATCTAGTAAAATAGTAGTCACTGCAGAGGCATACTTAGTTATAGGCATTGTTTCACCATCCAAAAAGGTGCAGTTCTTGTTTTTGATGCTTGCAATAAAGATAGGTCATCCAGAGGGTCGCTCAAAGCTCATCCGTGTGGAATTGATATTTACAGTGAAGTCCTTATTGCAGGAGAGGTATAAGATAGAGAGTAGGTTAGAGTAGAGGTCAGGGACATGTAGCACATTTGTAAACTCGACTGGATGCCTTCTTTTGCCCTCTACCACTGGAACAAACACCACAGATCCAGAACCGGCCAAATAAATGACTTTGTTATCTGCCAGCTTGATGGGAATGTGTTTAGGGCTATAATTGTGCAGCCAGTGGTGATGGGGTGTCATATGAGAAGTGGCACCTGTGTCAGCAATCCAGTTAGTGCTGGCAGAGAGGAGGAGTGGATAAAGTGCATCAGATGGGTCATATATGTGCATACTTGCATTTTCAGTGAATTCTGATGCTTTGGATGCATTTTGAGTGGCAGGAGTGGGTGAAGGTGATGTAGCAGTTGTTTGGGAGGGAGTAAACTCTTTTTGGGCCTGATTAGCCTTTCTATTGTGCTTCTGGGGCTTCTTGCCTGCCTTTTGATTCATGCAGTATGTCTTTGCATGCACCAGGTGTTGGTAATGTACCTTTGCACCTTTCCTTGCATATTTTGATATAGTGTTACAATACTACTGCCTTTCTTTCATTCTTTGTGCTGTTAAGCACTCGAGTTCTATTCAGGACGATGTGATGTTGTGTTGATCTGTTTACAGCCATTTACATATATATATATGTGCTGAGTGTCAATTGTTCTTTAGTTTCTAATACTCAGCACTAGGTCTGTTATACTACTATATACACTCAATCCATACAGTTTCTGACACTCAGCACTAGCTGTGGTTACTCCAAACTCAATAGGTTATGAGCCCTGTGCTGTAGAGCTTCTTTGCAAGCCATAGTTGCTGCATTCTCTCTTCTGCGCAAAATTTTTGCCTTTTTGTTTGGTCTCAGCCACTGACACTACCTTGAGTCAATAACTCATCCCTAATACCCTCCACTCCTTTCCAACACTCTCCTTTTGCCCTCTATTGCCAAAGAATGACTTCTAAGGCATCTCCACTCCCTAGCATCTCTGGTAGGTGCAAATGTGCCTCTTGCACTCCTTGCTGGTTCTGTCAGTATCCTAGCCACTGTGAACACCAGTGTAGAAGCATGCAGCATGCTAAAGCACACTATATGGCACAAAACAGGCCCAAGATGCTCAAAAAGCCCAAGAAGTGCACAAAGAGGCCTGAAAAAGCCCATATCACTCATGTGCCACTAGCTCAACCCTTGGACCCTTCCACAATCGCTTCCAGCTCTCAGGAGACTCTTGAATCCATAGAATTCACTGGAAATACCTCATTGCGCATCCAGGACCCATCAGACACTCTGTATCCACTTCTCTTATCTGCCAGCTCAGATTGAATTGCTGACACTGATGCTACATTCCATATGACTCCCCATCAACACTGGCTGTGCAACTACACACCCAAGCACATTCCAATCAAGCTAGCTGATGATAAGATCATTTACTCTGCTGGTGTGGGCTCTGTGATGTTCTCTCTAGTTGTAGGGGGCAGAAAACTGTGAAATCTTGAGTTTACAAGTGTTCTGCATGTCCCAGATCTGCACTCTAACCTCTTTTCAGTCCTGCATCTCTCCTGCCAGAAGGGATTCACTGTCAACATCAACAATGCATGAATAAGCTTTGAAAGATCTGCTAGCAACCCTTTGTTTGTGGCTAGCATTAGAAACCAGAACTGCACATTTCTGGATGGTGAAACTATACCTTTGACTGAGTATGCATCTGCTGCCACCACTACTCCTCTCGATTTCGACCTCTGGCATCAAAGACTGGCGCATCACAATTTGGCTGATGTGAAAACCATGCAAAATTGCTCTCTGGTGATTAATATGAGTCTGGACTCGAAATCTAAGCCTGATCCTGTCTGTGAGCCATGTTTAGCTGGCAAAATGCACTCAAACCCCTTCCATACCTTCGAATGGCATGCTTTTCAGCCTTTGAAACTCGTGCACACTGATGTACACCATGTTGGCCATGCCACATTTTTTGGATTCAAGTATTGGGTCACTTTCATCAATAATTACTCCAGATTCCACTTTGTGATGCCCCTTAAGGCCAAGTCTGATGTTTTTGAAGCATTCAAGACATTCAAGGCCTTTGCAGAGAATTAGAGCGACCAAAAAATCAAAATCCTGTGAGATGACAAGGGAGGGGAGTACATGAGCAAGGCTTTCCTTGACTTTACCTCTCAATGCAGCATTTTGTGACAGCACACAGTTAGGAATAGGCCTCAACAAAATGTTGATATTGATGCCCTTGCACCTCTTATATTGCTTATTTTGCATTCATTGCACTTTTAACACTCATAGTGCTCTCAGCATTCACTGTGAGCGCATTCTAGCTGATTCAGCTATGTTTTGTATTGTATCTATTTGTTTGTAGTGTTTACCCTTTGTGTGTGCTCAGTGTCGCTTTTCCCTTTAGTTTCTAACACTGAGCACAAGGTATATGGTACATTACTCGCAATAGATTAGTTTCTGACACTGAGCACAAGTGGTGAGCTCAATAGGTTATGAGCCCTGTGCTTTAAGCTGTTCTGCAAGCTATATTCACTTCACAACACCTTTGCACAAAATTTTCACTGCCTGCTCACTTCCCATCACTTTCTATTGCTCTCTTATTGGATTCTCACCCATTCCACTCTTTTTCACCTCCTACCTTCATAAAATGCCTGAAGATAACACCAAATCCACTTCCTCTGTGTCCAAACTCACTGCATTCACTTATGCTATCTGGAAGGGTGAAGGCTTATCTGCGCATCAAGGGACTCTGGACCATCGTCAATGGTATTGAAAAGTGTTCTGACAACTCAAAAGCAGATGCCCAGCTCAAATGGGACCTCAGAGCAGACAAGGTGGCTGGGGAACTGTACCTGACACTTTCAACAGAGCAGAGGATGCATATAGAAGCTGTCCAGGACAACCCTGTAAAGATCTGGTTGACTCTTGCTGCCATCCATCTCCAACAACATCCTGGAGCATGTTTCAATGCTTGGGACAACTTCTTTTCGATTAGAAAGCTCCCTAACGAATCTCTAAGCTCTTTGGTTGCTTGAATTAAAGATTCTATGGCCAAAATCCAAGAATTGCACCCCAAGGACTCAAAGACACCTTATTTCATCACTGATATGGACAATAAGCTTGTTTGCATGGCCATGGTGTGCTCTCTGGGCAAGGAATACTCGCATTTCGCCTTATTTTTGCTCCTATTTTAGATCTTAAATAAAAAAAAGCTCAAGGAGGCTTTTCTGGCTGAAGAATCACAGCGGAAATGCTGTCCTGAAGCCCCAGCAACTGATTTGGTGCTGTTCACAATGTCTGACAGCTGCAAGTGCCCATCTAGCACCATTTGCTGATTCTGTGAGTTATCTGCCTATTGTGGCCACAAATGCCAGAGTCTAGTGCATGTAAAAAACTACTATATGAATTGGAAGGCAGGCAAGAAGCCTCAGAAGTGCAATGGGAAGGCTAATCAGGCCCAAGAGGAGTCTACTGCCCCCCAAGCACCTGCTGCATCACCCTCGCCCACTTCTGTCACTCAAAATGTGTTCAAAGCATCAGAATTCACCAGAAATGCAAATATGCACATATATGACCCATCCGATGTGCTTTACCTGCTTCTACTCTCTGCCAGCGCTGACTGGATTGCTGACACAGGTGCCATTTCTCATATGACACCCCATCATCACTAGCTGCGCAATTACAGTTCTAAATGCATTCCCATTAAGTTGACAGACAATTAAGTCATCTATTCTGCTAGAGTCGGGTCTGTGGTGTTCATGCCAGTGGTAAAGGGCAAAAGGATGCACCAAATCGAGTTTACCAATGTCCTGCATGTTCCTGACTTGCACTCTAATCTACTCTCTGTGCTATACCTCTCCTATAACAAGGATTTTGTTGTAAACATCAATGCAATGTGAATGAGCTTTGAGTGACCATCTGGATGGCCTCTCTTTGTTGTGAGCATCAAAAACAAGAACTGTGCCTTTCTGGATGGTGAAACCATGCCCATAACTGAATATGCCTCTGCAGCAACCACTATTCCACTTGATATCGATCTTTGACACAGAAGACTCACTCACCACCACCTGGCTGATGTTAGGACAATGCTAAAGTGCTCCCTGGTCACTAGCATGACTGTGGATTCACCCACAAAGCCAGATCCAGTCTGTGAACCATGCTTAATAGGCAAGATGCACTCGAACCCATTTTCCAATTCAGAATAGTGCACTTCTCGACCTCTAGAACTCATCCACAGCAATGTGCACCATATAGAACACACATCATTCTCTGGGTACAAGTATTGGGTCACCTTCATTGATGATTTCTTGAGATTTTACTTTGTTGTGCCTCTTAAGGCCAAATTGGACATTTTTAAGGCTTTTAAGTTATTCAAGCAGAGAACCAGAGTAAGCAAAAGATCAAGATATTGCATGATGACAAGAGAGGGGAGTATATGGGCAAGTCCTTCCTTGATTTCACCACTCAGTGCGGCATTCTATGCCAATATACAGTCAGGAATCGCCCCCAACAGAATGGAGTAGCTAAAAGAGTGAATAGAATGCTCTTTGAGTGCATTACTGCGATGTTAGATGAATCTGGACTGCCCCCAGCATTCTGGGGCAAAGCTCTCACCTCCCTGGTGCATGTATGGAACAGGTGCCCCACTGATGCCATTCAGAATGCAACTTCTTTTGAACTGTGGCATGGGTGCAAGCCAGATGTGTCCCACCTGCAAGTTTGGGGCTTTACGGCTTATGTGCATGTTCAGAAGGACAAGAGGCAAACACTGGAGCCCCATATGAAGAAATGCATCTTTATAGGCTACCCTGAGAGCTACAAGGGCTGGAAGTTCTTCAATCCCACCTCAAAGCGCACAATCATCTTAAAAAGGGCTGATTTTGACAAAAGGTACTTCCCATTGTCCAAAAGACCCACCACTGCTTCCCCCTCATCTCTGAAGGAGCCTAATACCATTTCTGCACCCCCTACACCTCTAGAATCACCTGGACATTACTCTTGGCCCAATTCTGACTCAGAAAGCAAATCTAAGGACTCTCTGGATCAGGGGGGAGATATTGAGCCTGTGGCTGCTCCAGAAGCTCCTCCTGATGGTAATATTGTGCCATTGGATGCTGAACTGCCTTAGAGAGCTGCCTCACCTGTGGGGATTGGTGCTTGACTGCCCAGACATGCTAGAAACAAGCCCAGAAAGTGGTGGAGGCTGTCCCCTGCACAGATTATTGATTTGAGCGATTCTAAGAGCAGTAAGGATGAATTGGCCATGTCTAGTGCCATTTTCACAGAACTGGCCACCTTTGCTGAAGCCATGCAATGCTCTAACACAGATAAGTGGTACCAAGCTGCTTTAAAAGAGCTGGGAGCGTATCAGAGCAATGGGACTTGGAAACTCATCCCCAAACCACCTGGACAGCAAGTTATTGGCTCAAAGTGGGTATTCAAGCTGAAGCACAATGCTGATGGCTCCATAGACCGCTATAAGGTGAGATTGGTGGCCAAAGGCTATAATCAGTGTCCTGGATTTGATTATATCGAGATCTTTGCCCCCACAGTGCGCCTTTCCTCTATTAGAGTTGTCCTTGCTTTAGCAGCCATTCATGACCTCCATTTACGCTCTGTCGACATCTCGCATGCATATCTCAATGGCAAAATGGACTATGAAGTCTATATGGTGCAACCTGAAGGCTTTGTTGAAGGCAATGATGTCTGCTTGCTTTAAAAAGCAATCTATGGCAGCAAACAAGGTGGAAACCACTGGAATAAGAAGATGCACATAGTATTGGGCTCTTTAGGCTTTAAACAGACATATTCTAATGCCAGCATCTTTATCTGTGCAAAGAAAGGTATCAGAGTCATTCTGCCTGTCTTTGTGGATGATATAACCTTTGCTTCAGCCTCTACTGCTGCCATTGACTCTTTGATTGCAAAATTGAGCCAGCACTTCAAAATTCGCAATTTAGGTGCTACAACTCAGCTTTTAGGCATCAAAATAGACCAAAATCACTCAAAGCACTCCATTTTCATCTCTCAACAGCACTATTGCTTGGATATACTCAAGAGATTCAGTATGGCAGATTGTAAGCCTGTTTCCACTCTAATGCAGCCCAATTTGCATCTCTCTCACTCTTAGAGTCCATCCACACCCCAGGAAGTCAAATCCATGCGCCAAGTGCCTTACCAAGCTGCAGTAGGTACCCTGATGTACCTAGCAACCACCACTCACCCAGATATCGCCCATACTGTTGGCATTTTGGCCAGACTCAACTCGAATCCAGGTTCAGCTCATTGGTCTGCTGTTAAGCACTTATTGTACTATCTCAAGGGCACCAGTGACTACTCCATCACCTATTCTCCTGACCCATCGTCTTCAGAGCATTCATAGCCTTTTCTAATGCAGATTATGGTGGTTGCAAGGATTCTGGATGCTTTACTGGTGGCTATCTTGTCAAGATTGGTACTGGTGCAGTCTTTTGATCTTCTAAACTGCAAAGCATGGTTGCACTGTCAACTACTGAAGCTGAGTATATGACAGCTGTTGAGGGTGGAAAGAAGATTAAATAGCTATGCAAACTGCTCTCAGAACTTGATCTCCCTGTCTCTGGCGCTTTTAGCCTATATATGAACAATCAGTCTGCGATTTCTGTGGCAAAAAACCCAGAGCATCATGGTAGGATGAAGCAGCTGGATTTGTGCCACTTCTGGCTGAGAGATGCAGTGGAGGACAAGGCAATTTCTCTGCATTTTGTGTCTACAGAAGACCAAGCAGCTGATCTGCTCACCAAGAGCCTTTCTAAACCAAAAGTGGCACATTTCTGCTCACTTATAGGACTTGGCAGGCCAGGGGGGAGTCAGTGACTTGCAGAGGTGCAGAGTTAGGGGGGAGTGTTGATATTGGTGCCCTTGCACCTCTTATATTGCTTATTTTGCATTCATTGCACTTTTAACACTCATAGCATTCTCAGCATTCACTGTGAGCGCATTCTAGCTGATTCAGCTATGTTTTATGTTGTATCTGTTTGTTTGTAGTGTTTATCCTTTGTGTGTGCTCAGTGTTGCTTTTCCCTTCAGTTTCTGACACTGAGCACAAGGTATATGGTACATTACTTGCAATAGATTAGTTTCTGACACTGAGCACAAGTGGTGAGCTCAATACAGAATGGAGTTGCAGAAAGGGTGAACAGAGTGCTTTCTGAGCACATTACAGCAATGCTGGATGAGTCTGGACTGCCCTCTGCTTTCTGGGGCAAAGCACTGGCCTGTTTGATGCATGTTTGGAACAGATGCCCCACAGATACCCTTCAGAATGTGACACCTTATGAACTGTGGAATAGAAGGAAGCCAGATGTGTCTCACCTGTGCATTTGAGGTTGCACTGCCTATATGCATGTCCAGAAGAACAAGAGGCGACCACTTGAGTCCCACATAGAGAAGTGCATGTTTATAGGGTATCCTGAGGGCTATAAGGGCTGGAAATTCTATAATCCCACCTCAAAGTGCATAGTCATCTTAGAAAGGGCTGATTTCAATGAAAGGTACTTCCCACTGTCAAAACAACACACCACTGCATCTCCTATGCTTTCAAAGAAGTCTGACACTATTCATCCACCTCTGGCCACTTCAGAACCACCCCAGCACTACTTTGGAACCACTTTTGACTCAGAAAGCAATTTTGAGGACTCTCTGGATCAGGGGGAAGATATACAGCCTATAGCTACTTCAGAGCCTTCTCCTGAAGCCGATATTGCACCATTAGATGCAGAACCACCTCAAAGAGCTGCCTCTCCAGTTGAAATAGGTGCAAGACTGCCCAGACACGCCAGGAACAAGCCCAGAGAGTGGTGGAGACTATCTCCTGCCCAGTTTGTGGATTCTGATGATTCTGAGAGCAGTGAGGATGAATTGGCCATGTCCAATGCAATTTCTGCCGAACCAGCAACTTTTGCTGAGGCCATGTGCCATCTGGATGCAGACAAGTGGTATCAAGCAGCCTTGGAGGAGCTGGGAGCACACCAGAGCAATGGGACTTGGAAACTCATTCTCAAACCATCTGGATAGTGAGTTATAGGCTCAAAGTGGGTATTCAAGCTCAAATGCAATACTGATGGCTTCATGGACCACTATAAAGTGCAATTGGTGGCCAAGGGCTATAATCAGTGTTCTGGCTTCGACTACATTGAGATATTCACTTCTACAGTGCGCCTTTCATCCATTTGAGTCATCCTTGCCCTGGCAGCTATCTATGACCTGCATTTGCACTCCATTGATATCTTTCATGCCTATCTGAATGGCAACATGAATTGCAAGGTTTATATGGCTCAACCTGAGGGTTTTATTGAAGGTGACAGTGTCTACTTACTCCAGAAAGTGATATATGGCAGCAAACAAGGTGGAAACCACTGGAACAAGAAGATGTGCACAGTTTTGGCCTCTTTAGACTTCAAACAGACTTATTCCAATGCCAGCATTTTCATCTTTGTCAAGAGTGATACCAGAGTCATTCTGCCTGTTTTTGTGGATGACATGACATTTGCCTCAGCTTCTATCACTGCCATCGACTCCCTTATCACACAATTGAGCCAGCATTTCAAACTTTGAGATCTAGGGCCTATAACTCAGCTTCTAGGCATCAAAATTGACCAAAATCACTTAAAGTGCACTCTATCCATCTCCCAACAGCACTATTGCCTCGATATATTGGAGAGATTCAGAATGGCAGACTGTAAGCTCATATCTACTCCCATGCAGCCCAATCTGCACTTGTTTTGCACTCAGAGCCCTTCCAATGCTGAAGAATTCAAAGCAATAAAGCAGGTGCCATACCAGGCTGCTGTTGGTGCATTGATGTACCTGGCAACCACCACTCACCCTGATATAGCTTATACTATCGGAGTTTTGGCTAGATTCAACTCCAATCCAGGCTAGACTCACTGGCTCACTGTTAAGCACCTAATGCGCTATCTAAAAGGCACTTCTGACTATGCCATCACCTACTCTGCCTCCTCTATATCCTCTGAGCCATTTGTAGCATTCTCTGATACTGATCATGGTGGCTGCAAGGATTCTGGTCGCTCTATAGGTGGTTATGTGCTCACAATGGCTTCTGGTGCAATTTCCTGGTCATCTAAGCTGCAGAGCATTGTTGCACTGTCTATCACTGAAGCTGAATACATGTCAGCTGTCCAGGCTGGCAAGGAAGTGAAATGGTTGCGCAATTTGCTCTCTGAGCTGTATTTGCCTGTCTCTGGCCCATCATCTCTATTTATAGATAACCAATCTGCAATCTCTGTGGTGAAAAACCTGGAACACCATGGCAGGATGAAGCAGCTGGACCTTTGCCATTACTGGCTGAGGGATGCTATTGAAGACAAGGCCATTTGTCCACAATTTGTGTCCACTGAGTATCAAAGTGCAGATCTGTCGACAAAAGCGCTGTCTAAGCCCAAAGTGGAGCATTTCTGCAAACTGCTTGGACTTGGTGCATCCAGAGGGAGCTAGTTCACTGCAAGAGGTGTGCAGTTAGGGGGGAGTGTTGGTAATGTGCCTTTGCACCTTTCCTTGCATATTTTGACATAGTGTTACAACACTACTGCCTTTTTTTCATTTTTTGTGCTGTTAAGCACTTGAGTTCTATTCAGGATGATGTGATGTTGTGTTGATCTGTTTACAGCCATTTACATATATATATGTGTGCTGAGTGTTAATTGTTCTTTAGTTTCTGACACTCAGCACTAGGTCTGTCATACTACTATACACACTCAATTCATATAGTTTCTAACACTCAGCACTAGCTGTGGTTACCCCGAACTCAATACCAGGCTCTGGCACTTGTGACCACAATGGGCAGATGACTCGCAAAACCAGCAGGTTGTGCTTGATGGGCACTTGCAGCTATTGGACATTATGAATAGCGCTGAATTGGCTGCTGGGGCCTTAGGGCAACATTTCTGCTGCAATTCTTCAGCCAGAAATGCCTCCTTGAGCTTCTCCTTGTCCAAAGTCTGAAAGAGAAGCAAGGACAACACAAAATGGGAGTAATCTTCACCTAGAGAGTGCACCATAGCCATGCAAACAAGTTCATTGTCCATATTTATGATGGAATAGGGTGACTTTGAGTCCTTGAGGCGCAGTTCTTGGATTTTGGCCATAAAGTTTTCAATTCAAGCGATTAGAGAGCTCAAAGACTTGTCAGGTTGCTTCTGTATGAAGAAGAAGTCATCCCAAGCATTGAAACACACTCCAGGACATTATTGAAGATAGATGGATGCAAGGGTTGACCAGATCTTCATTGGGTCATCCTGGACAGCCTCAATATGTGTCCTCTGCTCTGCTGAGAGTGTGAGATAGAGTTCTCCGGCTGCCTTGTCTGCTCTGAGATCCCATTTGAGTTGAGCATCCACTTTGGAGTCATCAGGGCACTTCTCAATACCATTGACAATGGTCCAAAGATCCTTGGTGTGCAAGTAGGCCTTTATTTTACCCTTTCATGTTGCATAAATTGATGCAGTAAGTTTTGACACAGAGAGAGTGGTCTTAGTGTTGTCTTCAGGCATGATATGCAGGTAGAAGGTGGTAATGAAGGGAATGGGTGAGAAACTGACAAAAGAGCAATAGAAAGTGATGGAAAGTGATTAGGCAGTGAAAATTTTGCGCAGAGTTGTTGGGAAGTGAATATAGCCTGTAGAACAACCTAGGGTGCAGGGCTTATAACCTATTGAGCTCACCACTTGTGCTCGGTGTCAGAAACTATTCTATTGTGAGTAATGTATTACATACCTTGTGCTCGGTGTTAGAAACTAAGGGAAAAAGTGACACTGAGCATATACAAAGAGTAAACACTACAAACAAACAGACACAACACAAAACACAGCTCAAAGAGCTGGAATGCACTCACAATGGATGCTGAAAGCACTATAAGTGTAAAAAGCGCAATAAATGCAAAATAGACAATATAAGAGATGCAGGGGCACCAATACTAACAGCCTTATGTGTAGGAACTGCCTGTTTTGGGCAGGCTTACAAAGACATGCCTAAGATTACACTATAGCCAACACACCCTCCTAATCTGGTGCATGTTAACAATATGCATAAGCGCCAGGGCTCATAACCTGTTAGATTGTAAAATGCAACCAGACTGGGGTTTGAACCCAGGACCTCCTGAATTTCAACCAGGTGCTCTACCACTGAGCTATATGGTCAAGGTTCATAGTGTCAACATTACATTGGTGTTGTAATGCCGTAGGGGATGCCTACTTATAGATGTAATAT